>VZRR01005444.1:807312-867646 GCA_013398015.1 Oreocharis arfaki
GCCCCCGGCGGGAGCCCCCCCCCCCGCCCCGCCATCCCCCGGTACTCACCGCCGGCCGGCTCGGACAGCGTGGAGACCGAGGTCTGGCCCATGGCTTGGCCGGGAGGCGCTCACGCCGCCCGCGGGGCGCGCAGCCTCCGCCGCGGCTGCTCCCGAGGGGACATCCCGGTGCTGGCCGGGCCCGNACCAAAGAAAGAAAATCCCTCCTTTAGCTACATGGAGTTTGGGGAAGGACGGAGCGCAACTGGCGAGGCTTCGCGCGCTGGTGGCGTCCAGGTCCCTGCCCACCCCCGCCCTGCTCCAAAACGTTAGTCCAGACACGGAGTCATTCCCACCCCTTCTCATCCCCTCTGAAGGTACAGGGGAAACCTGAGGCAGCCGCAGGGAGCGATCCCATCGCCCTGCTTGAGGTGCTGCACTGGTGGGAGCGGTTTTCAGGGCTGCGCTGCCGTCACGAGTGGAAAAGGAGCGCCCGGGCAGGGCATGGGGTCCTGAGCAGGCTCGTTCGGCTGTGACTGAGGTCTGGAAAAGTGTGCGACCCCCGCTACACTCACAGGTACATAATCGAAAACAGGACTACTTTTAATTTCGAAAGAAAGAAGATAGTCAAAGACAGCAGTATCTAGACAGCACTCTGCCGTAACAGGTGGAAAGAAGGAACAGAATCGACTGGATAAACTCATGGGGAAGATGAGGGAAAATAGGGATTGTGCATATAGCACTAGGGCAAAAGGAACAAAGGATTAATTTGTTTTCCTTAAAGCACAAGCATCATCTAAGCATCTCAAGCTTAATGCTGAGCAAACAAGTAACTGTTACCAGTGGTGAAAAAAAAGAAAAATACTAAAACCCCCCAAAACCTTGAGCACCTAATAGCTATTACTATGCAGTAGCTAGAAATAAGGAGGGAGATGCATATATATCACAGGAGGAGACTTGAGGCTCACCTAAAGAACATCTATTAGCAAGACATGGTGAAATTACTATTTCTCAGTGGTCTGGAAATCCCAGAGGAAAATCCTAGAGGGAAAACCCTAGATCAGTCTGGCTGGCTGATCTTTGCGTGTGTTGGCACTGTGGTGGTATTTCAAGAGATGGAGGAGTGTGCTAGTGTGGGGCCCATACCAAGGATGCAAAAGGAGCACAAGAAGTAGCTGCTGCCTGCATGGTAGGCAGAAGAATTGTGGTTGTCAGCTAATACATGGTGAATGAAGGAGAATACAACTAATGCTAGTCTTCGTGGTTTTTTATAGAAAATAGGTCCTGGTAAACAGATCTTTTATTTCCTCATTTTACATGATTATGCATTAAATTGCCAGAGGCTTGACTGTAATAGACTTCTGCTAGGTACTTGATTTAGTAAGAGAAAAAAAAGTGAGTCCAACACAGAATTAATAAAGCACAAACAGATGAGGAACTAAATGAAAAGCAGATCAATTGTCCAAGCAGCACTAGCATTTAATGAGGATGTTTCTGTTCGTGAGCTGCAGGGAGGCTCTTCAGAGTTTTCATCAGGAATCTAGAGAAGTATTATTTCAAACCGTTTTAAAAAGACTAAATACATCACCACCAGCAGCAATTTTAGACATAGTAAATATTGACAGAGTGATAATGAGAACAAGGCAGTCCCAGAGTTATCTGGATTATTTAATAAACTCAAGTGTTTTAAACAAATAAATTTTTAAAGGGTCAAAAAGAGAAAAAAGTCAGACTTGCAGGATGGAACAACACAACCTACAGGGCCAAGGAATGTGTCTTAAGAAGTCACTCTATAATAGGAGCTTAGAGAAATTCAACGTGAGCTCCTAGTGAGCTAGTGCTGGTAGAAAAGGGATTGATATGTACATGAAGATGTGCAAGTAGAAAAGGGTAGGTAGAAATCCTATTACATCATTGTGCTTTTTATCAGACAAAAAGTGCAATCTCATATCCAGTGCTGTTGTCTGTCCCTTAAAAAGGTGCTGTGTGATGTGAGCCACCTGGAAAGAGATCCTCAAGATAAGATGGAAATTGCAGAAAGTGCTCTCCAACAAAAGGTGTGAAAAAAGCCAATGCACTTGGGAAAGACAGACGTGTTGCATTTTAACTTAACAGTGCCGCTGCAAGCAAAGAACAGCATCACAACAGTCCTGGATGTTCAAGCACTGAAGGAAGGACTCTGACACCCCCAAATCCAAGTTCCATACAAAGCATGGTGTTGAAGACAACCAAGAGAACCAGGCTGAATTGTGCAGTGGGAGCCAACGGCAAGGTAGATGGCCTATAGGTCCCTTTGTCAACCCAAGGAAAGGCTTCCAGAAGGGCAGCTTGTGGAACAGATGACTTCTATCACTAATTTCTCAGGATTTTTTTTTTTGCATGCTATTTGGCACTTTTTTTTTCTTACCTTAAAAAATTATTTTTAAAGTGTTTGTTTTGAGAAACTCGAGTTACCTCTTTGGAGTCACTTATAAACAGGAACATAAAAGTCTTCCTGTCTGCCTCTGGTGAATCTCATTAATTTTATTGAAGGAAATTGTGTTCCCCTCTTGCGTAAAAGCCCAGTTTACAACGTAAAAGTGTATACCATCTGTCTGCAATGGTTCACGTGATGTAATAAAGTCCTCAAAGTCAATTCGTGAGCTAAATAAAGGAAATTCAGTTACCACATCCTTCATGTAGTTGAAATAGTTACAAATTTCTTTTGGTTTTCTTGTGTTTGTTTCTGTTTTTTTCTTCCTAAGTTAACTGATGGTGGCAACTTTCTTTACAATAAATTGTAAGGGAAACTGGGCTTTTGAAAGATATATTACATTTCTCATATGTGGAGCTATATTTATGTAATTTATGTAATTGCCTCCACACAAAGGGATTCTAACACCCTACTGACATTCACATATGAGCATCCACACAAAATACATACATTTAATATTTGGTTGCCTGAATACTTTTATTCTGCAGTATGATAGAGGTGTTCTCACCTTTGCATTAAGTTTCTTTGCCATGTTCATAGTTGGCATGGAGAACAGTTAAAAGTTTAAGGATATAACAAATGATTGTAGCAGAGATTTGAGATTACAATTACATAGATAAAATACATTTTAGGATGTAGATGATTTTGTGATATCTTAGGCTGTATATTCCACTTTGCATATAAACAACTAAGAGGATAAGACACACAAACAGACTGCCCAGCATTTTGCAATATTGTAGTCTTCTGGGCTTTCCGGAAATCCACAATTGCAAACAAAGCAAAAGTAGGCAGGGGAGATTAAAGTGAGACTTTTAAGATGAAGATTTCCATGACCATTTTATCCAGGGCTGGTCTTGTACTGAAGAAAATAGTGCAAAAAGATGCTGAAATATGTGTGTCTTCTATCAGGTGGGGAAGCAGCGGCTCAGCTGATGGGTACAAGAGGTGCCAGTAAGTCATGCCAGACTGTTCTGACACAGCAGCATCAATGGGGTTCCTGGACCCACTGTCCCAGGGAGATTTGAGATTTCAATGTGAATAATAATATCTGATTGCTTAATGCTACACACAGAGCTCTTCTCTTCTTGCCCAAAGTTATCATGTTGAGTACCACAGAGAGTGCTCTTAAAGAGACACTGATGACCCTCAAGAACTGAAATATTCTACTGAAAGGGGAAAAAATAGCTTCTTCATGGATTTTAGAAGTGTTTGTAAAACTAGCATGTCTCACTTGTCAAAATGGCTGATGCGAGATCTCTTTGTGGAAGATGATGTGAAACTTCCAAAATTTTCCAGAGTCGGAATGAAATAATCTATCTCACATATGAAAGGGCAAATTCCTTCCCCTCAATAAAGCTTCAAAGACAATTCTATTTCAGTGTGTTTGTTATACTGGGATGATGGATGGCAATAGATAACCTACAACTTGTAGGATGTTGTTGCCCAGTCTTTATAGTTCTGTAGGCTCCTGTAAAGAGGCATTTTAGAAAGGTGAAATTGTATTACTATTCCCTCAGTTATCAAGATTAATGTATGGCCCTAAATATAACAAGAGCTATAAGGAGGGGCGATCACATTTAATCGCAGGACTTGTAATGCAAGACTGGCAAACATGTAACTAGGAAAAGACTATTATCCAGGTGCTGGTTAAGAAAAACCAAGAGGATGGCACTGAGTCCAGAGCAGAAATGATCCAAACAGGTCATTTCTTATGTGGTCCACCCACTCACAACTCCTGCCAGGGTGCAGAACTGCTGGAAGATGAGCAGCCTGGTGTCTGGCAGGCTGCAGAGCTGAACCATACAACAAACAAAGCAAAGGTCATGGCATGAGTAAACATGAGCAAGAAGCTAGGTCATTTTTCAGTCATGGTCACAGTAAGGTTTGTAACAATGACATTGAATTCTTACCTGCTTGTAGAGAACCTGCAGTTATTAAGGGGAGGATTTTGGGGAGGGTACCACCACAGTTCCTTTGCTTGAGACTGAAGAATCAGCTGTGATTGAGCAAAAACCTAGTTCTGTTTTCTGTGAAACTGAATGCAGTTCTTAAACAGGCACTGTCAAACTAAAATCACAGGCCATATTAATGGATTATACAGGCATTGTATTGGGAATTTAGGCCATTTCCTTTAAATAACCAGGGACTTTTAAAATAATCCTAGATTATTCTCTCATTTGAAAATATTTTAAAATATTTTTATGTGTCCTTTTTTTACTTTTAATGGCTTAGAAATGCGATATCTTCACCAGTGTCACCTCCCATTTTCAGTGCACATGTATAAGAAAAAAAAAATTACTTGAAATCTTCCTTGAAAAAAAGGCTGTTGTTTTTGTGAGTGATCATCACCAGTCTTCCTCCCACAAAAAACCACTGCCCGTACTGTCTACACAGTAGAATGGAAGGCAATTATGCAGAACTGAGAGGAGCTTCTATAGTTCAGTCTCTACATTTGGAAGACAGAGGTTCAAAACTTTGAATCACGGGAGTTAATATGCAAATAAGAGTTATTCTGATTAAAACATACAGCAGAAATTTCTTGGATGAAATTTGCTTGTTCGCATTAAGATTGCACTGGGTGATGGGTAGCAAGGCCGTTACCTATGGAAGATCTGAGGGGCTCAGACTTGTTTAGTATTCAGGTGATCTCAACTCCTGTTTCAATGTCTGCTCTTACTTACCCTTACTGGTGCTTTGCCATCACAGGCAAGAAAAACAGCACAGCTGGGCAAACTCCTTCCTGGTGATTCGGCACAGACAGGTTCTTTCTGCTCACAAATTATCTGCAAATAGGTTCTACACTTGCAAACCTGTTCACTACTCTAAATTATTCACCATAACAGTTTGCAAGCCAGTTTTGAACACTGTGAAGCAGGTGAACAATTCATGGTGACAGGAGTCCAATAATTTATTACCCAGGCTGTGTGCTAGGTGCCCTCAGCTGTGGGCCTCTCTTCATGCTCTCTGACTCAGGGGTTTTGCCTGTACCTAGAGGAAACTTGCTTAAAAGCACATCAATACGGTTTTAAATGGTTAGTAATGAATGCTTGTGGGTCTACTTGTGTGGTTTTATCACCTGATCTGTGGCTCTTTTCCTGCACATTTTAACTTAGCATTGCTCTTTCCTGTATTAAGTAACTGCTTGGCAAGTTGTTCTAGGAACGACTTCTACAGACTTGAACATTTGCAAGTATGTTGGAAAATCTCCATCGTCATTTTAATAACAGTGTGCAGTTTCTGTGGTACTGTAGACACTGGGCTTTTAAAGTAATTTACATATTGTGTGTGGTTGAAAGTCAGAAAATAGAAGGAAAGTGGTCCCAACACAAATATTTAGTGAGTCACAGGGAGCAGATCTACTCCTCTCCTGTGCATATTCCTCAGCTTCAGAAACTGCCCTACACCCCCACTGTGCTTTCTTCCTACATTTCGATTTCTACATGCTTCATCCCCAGCCAATTCTGTTCCACAATATCTTTCAAAGGTGTTTTCTTTCTCTAATGTTCCTTAAAGGCAAATTCTAAAACTTTATACCCTCCTGAGATTTTTGACTTTTCCCTCCATCCCGCAGTTGTTGCTAATATTTGCTTACTTTGCTTGTGATGATCTGGAGTCAGTTCCCTTGCTTCACTTCATCAAACTTGGCCTATGCAGGAACCTTCATTTTCTCACAGGCTCAGAGTATTTCACTAATTATTTGGAGTACTATTACTTTCACATGTTCTCTTTTAAAAATTACCAGCTGCCTAAAGACTTCTGATATAAGTAGTAGAAGGGGTGTAATGCAGATTTTGGAGAACTACTTGTGTAATATTATGAAAGTGAAAAAACGAGAGATTAATCAGACCCATCTGACACTATATGTTGGAGCTTTTAAATTTGAATTTACTGAAAACCGATGTGTTACAAGAAATGTGTGTTCTTCAGGATAAGACTCTTGCCTTCTTTCAAGAAGGGCCAAATAGTGTTCATTTGATGCTGGAAAAAGCTACCTTCTGTCTTTGTTTAAAGCACCAAGGGGAACTGGCATACTGGATTACATTATGTCCCTAAGCCTAAATCAGATATTCCTGAAAAACAGGTGAGGAGCCCCCAGTGGGTGACAAGACATATTACCCAGAGTCTGTAAGGTCACACCCTAATACTTAATAATTTAAATCCCACAGTCCTGGTTTAAATTTTAAACCTGAATTTTCAAAAACTCTTCTACATGTTTATGACTTTTAATTGCAAGAACTCTTGATATTAATGTTTTCCATACTTGATCCTTTGTGCCTCATACTGACTCCTGGATCCCAGCACCTCCTGTTGTGTGGCAGCACTGTGACAGCACACTACAGAATTTCCTTTCCAGGCAGAAAATAACCATCAGACATTTTCCAGTCAACAGTGTGTTTGTTACCAGATTTCAATTTTGTCCAGGGTTCCAGATTTATGATGAAAGACAAAAAAGGACTACATTAGAAATTATAAATAGCATTCTGCCTGTCCTAGTTCAAGCCCCTGGGGAAGAAGAAAACAGTGGCCTAACAATGACACGTTGGAGTGTAGAGTTCCTCAATAGTCGGGTTTCTGCCAGGTTTTCACAGGCTTTAGCTGCTGCTAAAGTTCCTATCAGTAGCTACAATAACAGAATGAACAGGCCCCTTTACTGATACAAGCTGGCACGTCCCCAGCAGAGAAGACGAAGTGGCACAGCTAAAGGCAGCTGGAGGCCTATTCTTACTGCAGGTCACACCCTTTCCTCCTCCACCTCTTCTCTCAAGTCCTGTTGCACCTTTCACTGTGTTCACCATAGCAGTGGCACTGTACTGGAGTTCCCTAATTCATCATTTCAAGGAAAGGCTCCTACCAGCTGGACCAATTCCCCTTAGGCGTTTTTTCTCTCTCCTGTCTGGGCTTAACAGCAGCTTCTGGCTGCCTTCTGACTGCTGCTGCTGCAGAAAAGCCCAGTGATCCAGCAGAACTTCCGTGCTCTCCAGCCTGTCCAGCAGTGCCTCCTCGCTTCAGAGAAGGCAGCCATGATACTGGTCCAGCTGCACTAACCATTTTCCTTAGAAAAACACAGCTTTCTGCTCTTCAGGGCACGTGTGGTGGTTGCTGGCTGTGGCTTGTCCTCTGTGTTTCCAAGCTCCTTAATGAATCACTGCTTTTTGGCACCGAAGCAAAATAAACACATCGTTTTGGATGCCTTTGCCAAATGTATGTATGCTTGGAACAGGTTTTGAATGCTAGAAAGCAAAGGTTTAATGAAATGTGCAGGATGCATAGTTAGAAGTTTCAAAATAGTCAGAAAATATGAAACTGAGGCTCACAACAGTATCATTAGCCCCAAAGTTACTCAGATCTTGTGTATTTTCTGGAACCCATGGAGGGGACTTATCAGTAATACATCCACTACAGGTCCCACCAGGAAAAAACAGTAATAGAAAGCAGCACAGGCGTGCAGGATCATTGATCAGCATGATGGTTAGATGCCTATGTCTTTCCCTTCCATTTCCCTTCCCCTTTCCATTTCCTCTCCCCTTTCCATTTTTCTGTTCATTGACTGATTCAGTGTAACTACACACAGCACAGCAGAGTTTTGCACTGATACTTCCTAGCCTATGTGAAGGGGAAAAGACATCCAACAAAAAATTTGGCAGGCACACTGAATGAAGTTTCTCATTTGCTCAAGCCAGTGGTGTGTAAATACCTTGTCATGCACTTTGGCCCTTTTGAAGTGCATGAGCCTGCCCATGACTTCAACAGCATCCATTTGCTCTCGCTGGATTGAACGAGAATCGAGAAAAAGTTTCGAAAATGTTTGGCACCAGTGCTCTTCTAGTTCCTCTCCATTCAATTAGATTTTAGAATGAATTTAAATGTATTGCTGGACTGTAATTAGCTCTGAAGGGCAGAAGTCCACAGGGGACTGGCTCTTTTCTTTTTAAATGGCCAGCTGTAAAGACGCTACCTTGAACAATATTCTGAATGCCATCAAAGTTTCAAACCTGGACCCATGCCTGATTAACTGCCAAAAATCAGAATAGTCTCTGCCTCTGGCAAATCGAAGTCCTTCCCCATGAAGCTGGTTTACTTCAGAAGTATCTGGACCAAAATGCAAGTTTCAGCCTTCAGTTTCCTTTCCCCGTATGTTTCTACTACTGTGAAAATGTGGACTTTTTTTTTATCCTACTGGGAAAATGCATTTTTTCCACTCTCCCATGACTCAAAAACATCTGAAAGATTCTCCCTCCAAGCTGAAGAAAAAGAAGGGGGAAAAACTTCACCTTTTGGCAAAGATACAGATGGAAATTTTTGACTCAAAAGAGGATTTTCAAAATAAAATAAAAGAAGCATGTGAAAACAAGGGGTTATAATGGAAACTATTTTCATAGCCAGCTCTAAAGTAAGCACTGCTGTTCCAGAGACACATGGTACTGATGCAAACATTGGTTTGAAGCCAAAACCCCTAGCATGCTAGTGGAATCCGGAAGCACTACAATATTAAATACACCTCAAAATATATGTCAGACATCTCCCTGTGTCTGTTCCACTTATTCTTCACAGCAAGACACCCTACACTTAATTCATCACTGGCTGCAGAGTACAGAATAAAGAGCTGGTGGTGGACATTCTTTCCTGCACCACACTCGCCAAACAGCCTTCTGGAAGACTGGGCTTGTTATTCCCATTTTGCAAGTATTGAGCCAATATCCACTTTCCATCTGCAGCACTTATGCAGCATCTATTATTATAGCATGTGAGCAGCTCTTGCTGGTCCTAGGGAGGTGTTATTATCCCCAAGGTATGATTTCCACGTTTCATTTAGGGTGATGGGAGGAGAGAGTGTGCTACAAAAGGGGAGGGCATCCTGCTCAGCTGCACTCTTCGTTGGCAGACTCCTTCTGCTCTCTTTGGTCTGCTTCTTCCAGTCGCTCCAAAGCAGTTGGCCTGGCCCTGGACAGTTTTCTATCATGGAAAATCCCCTTAGTCTGCTCTGGTGAGACCCCACCTGGATTACTGTGGCTTACTCTAGGGTGCTCAGCACACGAAAGACCTGTTCGAGCAAGCCCAGAGGAGGGCCAGGTAGATGATTAGAGGAATGGAGATCCTCTCCTATGGAGACAGGCTGAGAGAGCTGGGGCTATTCAACCCGGAAAAGAGAAGGTTCAGGGAGACCTTCTAGAACATTCCATTATGTAAAGGGGACCTACGAAAGAGCTGAGAGGGACTTTTTACAAGGGCATATGGAGATGGAATGAGGGGGGAATGGCTTGAATCTGAAAGGAAGGAGGTTGTGGTTACATATCAGGAAGAAAGCCTTCATTATAAGGATGGTGAGACACTGGAATAGGTAGCCCAGAGAGCTGGTACATGTCCCATCCCTGGAAATATTTAAGGCTGGACAGAGCTCTGAGCGATCCGATCTAGCTGAAGATGTCCCTCTTCATTGCAGGGGGTTTGGACTAGGAACCTTTCAGAGGTCGCTTCCAGCCCGATCTATTCCATGATTCTTTTTGCACCTACCATGATTACAGCTGTGGTGCTTGTAAAGATGTGCTACATCCTTGCTGATCTGTAAGAAAGCCCACAACCAGTTGCAAGTGTCCAAAAGAAAGGCATAAAATGCTTTTGTGCAGACTGTCTTTCCTGCAGATTTGAGGCTTTTGTTCACAGTCCTTGCATCTCAGTAAAACGCAAACAGCAATTGACATTTTTCCCGGGAGTGGAGCTGGTGGAGCATCCCTCCTTCCACCTGTATTCCCCAGAGGTTTAACAGGAAAGCCATGTCCCCTCCCTGCTGGCTCTGTCGTGTTCTGGATGGCTGCAGAGACACACCAGCACCAGCAGAGCACTGACTGAGGCTGCTTCTTTGCCTGGTCTGGCCCCAGCTCCCCACAAAGCTCTTTGTAAGGAGGATCTGCAGGGTTCACAAAGAGCAGCCACAGGCACGCAAGCGGGGCTGGCGAAACTCGCAGCCTGCTCTGTCAGGGATTCCTAACACCTCCGGAACGGGAATATGTTCTGTGGGCGTTGGCCTTGGAGGCTGGGCCTTGCTCTTTAAGCAGCCATGTCAGAAAGGTGTGGCTGGTTCAAAGATACCATCAGATCCAATTTCATGCTAACATGCCCACCACACACCTCTCTCCCCGCCCAAGCACTTGTTCGGGGTTTTGTTTTGAACCTTCAGAATCAGCCACTTTCATCCTCGTTGTTGGAGGTAGCTGTCTTTGCAGTAGTTTTTACACACCACTTGTTTCTGAAGCCACCCTTGATGCTGGGAAGCATGTCATCCCTTTTTAACTTCCACATGACCGAGTGTGCATGGCTGTGTATAGGGTGGGCTAAAAAGGGTTGGGTTTTGCACCCTTGGCAGGGTGCTGTAGCAGAATTCTGCTCTGGTAACCTGCTAGGCTCTCCCTGGTGAGGGCTGCTTTTAACAAGGCAGAAAGCCTGGTGAGCTTTGCCTCCAGCTCCTCCTGTATGCGTGGCATTTGGTCTTTAGATGATGATTGTACAAATCAAGCGTCAATATGTGAGTCTCATTTTGCTATTTAAATGCTCATGTGTCATTCTTTGACTTGCTGGTGGCCAGGGGAACCAGCATAATCTAACCACACTAGTCCTGGGGGTCTTCTTTGTCCTGATTTAGCTCAGGTTCATTCAGTTGCAAACCCACACATAAGGAAACTAAAACAATTATATGAAATAAGGCAGGAGTGGTTCTTGGGAAAAGTGCTTTTACCAAGACTAAACATCAACGTTACACATTTTTTCTCACTACTTTTTTAATGCAGCAGATTGTTAATGCAGCACATTTAGTTAGTTCAAATGAACAAGTTTCATTAAATTAAAATACAGCAACATTAGAGCCAGATGGGCTGCAGGGGCAAAATTGCAGAGACTTTTAAAGCTAATGTAAATGTAATATTATTGTTTTCAGCTACAATCCAATTAAATCAGGCTGACAGAAGAAATACCCAGGAAGATAGCTTCTCTGTAAGGAAAATCCATTTAAAAGAAATAGTACTTCAGATGTTTTCATGGTTCTGTGGCTCACTGAATTATATTCCAGTATAGAAGCAGCAAAGCTGATGTGGGAGAGCCAGTAATAAGACCTTTACTGGTATGTCACCTACTGGGAGAAAAGGGACTTAATCTTACAGTGCATTTTGCAAGTATTTGACTGTAGAAAACATTAACCCAAGAAGACTCCTTGTGAAAGGAAGAAAATACACATTTTTGAAAACACAGTCTACTCGAGGAGTCCTCATGGCCCCTTCTGCAGTCCCTGGCAGCACGGGGAGCCAGGCAGCAGTGCCAAACTCCCTCTGAAACCTCATGTGGGTGCAAGGCGCAGCCCCGTGCCACACAGAAGTGCCTTCATGTGCACTGCAAATAGCTTGTACTGGGCTCTCTGGATGGAAGGCAAATGCATGTGGTTGTGGGGTATGACCCACAAAATCCAGCTTGGCATTATGCTTCAGTATTTTCTGTAGAGTCTCTTGGAGAACTGTGCTAGCTGGTGAAAAAATTTAAAAGATACTCTACATAAGGCACCCACACCCACTCCATTTCTCTTTTTAAACAGTTACCCTTTCCAGAAAAGCTGAGACATTTCCTTGTGTGTTAGTTGTGTGCCACAGTAAATAGCTGTTTTCCCCCAAAATCAGTAAGCAGAAGTCTATATAAAGTCTCACCTACGCAGGTGATGGAGCAGGACGAGGGGTGCTCCTAAGCATTCCTCAAGCACAGAACCCACTCACTTAAAACTACTAAAATACAACACAATATATCTTTCCAATTTTCCCATGAACTGCACAGCAATTATGAACCACAACCTTGACTCACACATGGTGATAAAACCCAGTGCCTGTAAATCTGTGAATGTAGCTGGCAGTCATAAAGTAAATTATGCGGAGGTCAGGTCGATGGTCTCTTCTATGTTTATTCCTCTTATTTAATGGTCCATTGCTGGAGACAGACTGAGAACTTTCAGAATATTTTACAGTGTATTTATGTGACCAAGAAGTGTGTCCTGTGCTTTCCATCCCCATTATCCTGACATGCTGAGCATAAATCAAAGTGCAGTATGCAGAATTAACTTTTGAGGAAAGCACAGAGCACTTTTTAGGTTTTTAAATAACATATACAGAAAAAATACTTCTTCCTTTCTAGAGTAGTCCTTAAGAGAGATTCCCTTTTGGTTAGGGGGGGAAATAGGGCCACCTTCATTTTGTGCAGCTAAATTTTGCAAAAACCCAATGTCCCAGCATGGGATATTGCATCTGGATCCAGGCAGACTTCCATTCAATTCAAGAAAGAGTGTGGTTAAAATAACATTACACTGTCAGGGGTCAGATCATTGCAGCTCAAGCTAATAAAAGTCAAATTTTTTAAAGGTAAGGAGATTTAACTCTTGCTCAGCACTCAGTACTAACTCCTGGCCTCACAAGGCTGGTTGTGTTTAAGTAAAATAATTAATAAAGTGAATGTATTTAAAATTATGCGTGTATCCATGTAGAGATATGCAAAACTGATGCAAGTCAGTTGCATGCTGATCCAGGTCACACACAAAAACCACACAAATTTTCCCTTGTGGCCGGCATCACTGAAAAATTTCTCAGTGCGTAGATATTTGTGTTAAACCATCCTATTAATCCTAACAAATTTTTAGAAGTCTGAATAGGAGTTCCAGCAGCGAGACCTCCTGCAGTTCAAATCTATGGACTGTAGGAGGTATAGAGAGGAAGACATATTAAATATATCTATTTACCAGTCTAATTTAAAAAAAAAATCTGCTTTTTAAGGTATTTCATTATTAAACTAGTAGATGAAACACTTTAATAAAACTAGCAGTGTTATTAAACTAGTATGGTGCTAGGAACCTATTCAAATCTGGTGTTTCCTTATGATATGATAAATATTAGGTGGTTTTATAAATAATTTGGCTCCTCAGATTAACTAATAGGAGATAACTGGATTCACAATTGATGCAAGGCATATTTTGTTGTTTAGCAACGTTGGTTAACTAATGGACCGTAACACCTTATTAAGAAAAATCCATACATTTGCTGAGGTTATTTTAGGCTTTTACACTGAACATAATTTGTCTGCAAACTGTTCCGAGTGACATGACATTACGCAGCTCTCGGGTTACTGCTCACTAAAAGCTGAGTCAGTCTAAAGGACAAAAGACAACCCAGAACATGGGGGAGGGTGACCTTCTCCACAGACAGAACGTTTCCATGCACACATCACGCGTCTGCTGCCAATAGCCTGGTACTGATCTGCCAGCATGAGCATCCTTCTGCTCCTCTTTTGTGCTGTTTCACTCTGGTCACTACAATGCATTTCACTGAGAAGAAGTTTTATGCCTAATATGTTACAAACTTGCTGGTGCAGTAAATACCTCTAATGCTTAAGCACATGTGCAACGAAGCAGCCACACAGGAGCTCTGGGACTCCTTGTTCTCCCTGGCAAGGCACTCCGTCAGCATTCATACTGGCTCAAGTACCATGCAAGGCCCCAGGCCATGTATTTTTCACACACAAGAAAAACTCCACCCCCATTGTAATTGCAACCAAGCCTTTATGAAAGCTCTACTACCAACACCAAGCTATGCATTTTTAGAGAAGAGATGTATCAATGTAATTGACAAGTTATAAAATAGCAGAAAAGAAAGCAAACGTTGTGTGTCCTTAAATATAAAATCCATTTCTTCCAGGAAGTTTCCAAGTTTTGAGAGTTACAACAAGATTCCATGTGCTCCATCTTATCAAATTCCTCTTTTTGTGCGTTTTTATCAACCTTAGAAAGCTGGCACGTTTTATTTCATTAGAATTCAATCTAAGAAACCTGAACACATGCTCATGCTTCACTGCTCAGTGGTTATTGGAATAATCTGCAGGAAACATCACAATAGGGCATTGTTTGTGAATGTGAGCGAAAGGTTACAAGAAAAGCCTGCACCCAAGGCTGACTCCTTGACTCTCATTCCCTTTGCTGTGAAGAATGCATATGTTGTGTGTGGTGGCTATTTCCATCATGGTCAGTCTCTTCTGCCATTTGTTGCATCCTGGGAGAGAAGAAGGTACAGCAAGAGCACCTTTATCCTGAAAACATGGAGTTGCTGGAACAGTGTGCTCAGTGGGAGGTGACCAGCTGTGGCATAAAGCAAACCTCAGGCTCCTGCTCATTGCAATGTTTGAGTACCCCACAGCAAACAGATCTGCAACAGGCATAATACAGGAACAGCTCTGCGAGGAACTTTTTCCTTTAACTGAAATTTGCTTGGATGCACAAACCCTCAGTTCCACAGTCCTCAACCACCTCCTTCATTGCTGCCCAGCCACACAGGCACCAGAATGACCGGTACACTGGAGCGTTCATCCTCGGTAACTAAACATCCCCCTGGGAGTACCACCACAGCTGTCTGCACCACAGCGATGCCCTGCTAGCACTCACACTGGTGGAGAAAAAGTGCCCAGTCCCTTTTGAAGAGTCCTGGAGAGTCTTGAAGACTGTGCTTGCTGAGGAGCCTTTTCAGGTGACATGGGACTGTTCAAAGAAGGCATGCTTGGGGAAAAAGCTTATTCTCTCTTGTCCCCACTCCCAAGAGATGAGCTCAGATGTCACAGAGCTGCGTAGTGAGGCTGCCTGTCATCTATGTTACAGGGGCTCTATCTCCAGACTAAATACCACACAACACCAGCATTTAGATGGAGAGACCTTTTCTGTCCATCCGTGCAGCAGCTTGGGCAGGACGCAGAACAATTTGGGAGGTGGTTCTAGAGTCAATCTTGTTTTCCGCCTGAAGGAATTAATTCCTCTCTGACCTTCCAATGACAGAAATAACCTGATCTTCTGCTGGCATAGTACATGAATTTGAGGACTTTCATCTTGCGAGCAGGGATTAGGGGGAAACACTGGTGGTGATTTTGCATGGAGAATAAAGCAGAGTTAGCACAGTGGCATAGGGCTGGGCTCTAGTTTCTAGCTCTCCTTCCAAAAAAAACTGAAAAACTTCCACATTCATTTTAGGTAGGTGCAGAGAAGGACAGATGAGGGCCCTCATCAGCAGGCTGTGTTATCATATACATAGTCTGTTTAAGGCCCAATGAACTGCTTGTTATTTTAGGCACTGTGGAGTTTGCAGACGCTGTCTGCGTGCTCCAATGGCAGCATTCACCCTCACCACAACCCACTCTGCTGCTTCCAGCTCTTTTGTCCCAGGAGCCTTCTTCTGGCAGGGGTGCCCTGTGGTGTAGGATTCTTAGCTGCCACACAAAGAATGACATCAAAAACTGAAGGACATGATTTAAAAAAAAACAACATAAAACTCCCAAATTAAGAAAACGATCTCTCTCTGGAGTATGCAGGAGAAAGCCACAGCACCTGCACAAAGCAATGGTAGCAAGACTGGAAAGTGTTGCCTTGCGCTTTGAAGAGCAGCACCAATAACTTGCCTCCTAAAAGTCAGGTTTAGCCAGTGATACCTTCCTGCCAGATGTAACACCCAGGCAGAGCTTAACCATGGCCCTCCCTGCAGCCGTGTAAGAGTTCCAGCTACACTGCCAGGCTGACAGCAACACTGACAAATGGTGCCCGATTTCAGAGATGCTGGAATAACACCAAAAATCTGCCCCTCCATCGGTGTGAGTAGATATAAATGACTTAATTGGTTCTGGCTTACCCCCACCTGTCCCTCTCACTAGTACCTTACCACCTAAAAGAAACATGAGTTAATGCTTTGTGCTGGAACTCTGGCTGGTGCTGACTCTGGGGTGATGAGAAAGAATTAAACATCTTTCATTTAACTACCTTTGCACTGAAAAACTGTAAAATGGGCATTATTTCAACAAGCTTTTCTGCTGCTGAGAAGGCAGGATAGCCAAGGCTTGTGTGTGCCAGTGATACCGTTCCCTCGTGTCCAACAGGTGGCAGTTAAGGTAGAAGCAGCAAGATCCAGTGGAAACAAAGCCTTTATTAAAACTGGAAGGAGAAATTCTAAGTTGATTAGGAAGCATTGTGCTGGAGGCTTTCTAACACTTGGGGACCCTAATTTCCAGCATTCTTATCAGTCTATCTGATGTAAGTCGTGCAGTATTGTTTTTTACTTGTGCTACTTAATAGTCACCTTCCTTTTTCAAATCTGAAATATATTAAGCGTCACTCATTACCAGTATTTTAATCTAATATCTATACACACATACACATGTTAATGTAGACTTGTATTATGGTTGCCAACAAGATACCACTACAGAGAGATCTTCAGGATATTTATTCATAAATGGGAACTAGGAGGTCCAGATTAGTATTTTCTAGTAAGAAACAATGGAACAGCTTTCTTTGTAAGATTATTATAGTTGGAAAGCTGCAAAGGGATTTAGGATGAGGTGCAAAGGAGATTCTGAATTACAAAATTTTCTTTTACAGTAGCTCAGATGGCATAGTTGCAAGGCTTCCTGAATCCTCAGATTTTTGTGTTTCAAGGAAGACATGGGACACGAAATACTATTTAATCTCCCAGGAGCAGTCACTCCAGTGCTCCTATTAGAGCAAGACAGCATCTTTCAATATTGCAAATACATGTAAGGAGTGTCTCAGATCTCTGAGACAGAGCTCATCAGCTGAACATTTGCTTCCCGCATAATGCCATTATGCAAGTATTTTTGAAAATCGCTGCCTCTCAGCACTGAGCCTCCCAATATGTAACTATGATCTAATTAGTCTTGTCCCTGATTATATGGCCTTTCCTTGGTCCGTACTGAATGCATTTGTTTCTTGCCTAAATATAATTTGATATTTTCTTGCTAGTCAGTGCGAGTAGCACCACATGACCTGGAGCAAAGGACCAGTTCTTGCTGGATACCTCCTGAATCACACCCGATGAGTGACAATAGTTCCCAAAATACACCTGTATTTTGAAACTTGGCATTTGGGCACAGAAGAACCCATCTGATACACGGTGTATAGGTTTTGTATCATTTTAGGTTCTACAAAGCAGAACCAAGCCAAGCGTCTTCTCATGCAGCAAGATAAATGTATGAAATATTTCCCTCAAATCTGTTTTTCCTCCAACCCGTGTTAATTGCAATTATTTGTATTCAATCTCTTAATTCTTTCTGGCTCAGTCTCTTTCTGGCTCAGTCTCTGTATCATCTGTTTCACATTTTTGCCTGGGACTGATGTCAAACTCACTAGCTAATGCTTATGAGTCTACCTCATTTACTCTCTTTAAAAATTGTTGCAAGGCAGATTAATAATACTTTCTCCAAGAGCATGCAGTTCTCTCACAAGGGAGAGAACTTCCTTGAGTTAACTTCAGAACGTTCCTGAGCCCAGGCAACTCGTTGCCTTCCCAGACCACAAACAGAAGGCCAGAAAGCTGTGCCAGCTCCATCTCTTTGGGCTACAAAATAAATGTCAGCTCTGTGCCTTTGCGTGGCCAACTGTTTGCAGCTCTTTTGCAGCACTCTCCCTATTCACCACTACTATGGACTAACACATATTGCGGCAGGCTGGGACCTCCCTGCCTCCCTACTACACATGCATCTCTCCTATATGTACAGGAAAGATGCGCCTAGCCCAGCAATCCATCTCCAAGAGCCTCTAAGCACTGCAGACTCTCTGCAGGGTCCATGCAGTGGCTGAATGTCACCCTTGCAAGTCAGTCCTCCACAGGCTGAGGAGTGCGTTGTTGTGCTTGGGAATCATTTTTGTTCCTTTGTGTTTGGGAATCATTTTTGTTCCTTTGTGTTTGCAATGTCTCTTGACCTGCATAAAGCACATGATGCAGCCATCCATAAATATCATGAGAACACAGCTTGTTCTATAAATGAACACATAATGGAATTTGATTTAGTGTCATGAAATAGGAGGAAAAAATTGGGAGCAAAGTGGAAGTGTTGATATGCTTAAGGATGGTAAATATCTTCTTGGACTAGTCACCTTTGACACAGCAAAAGCTGGAATAGATTAGAGACCGCTTCTCAGCTATGGGAAGTCCTTTCATACCTGTTATAAAGAGTGTCTAATTTCTGACATTTGGATCTAGCCAATGTGACCAGGGAGCTGGCAGCAGAGAAATCATGGACCATGTGAAAATTTTCTTTTCCTTTTTCCTCAGCTGAGAAGAAGCCCAGTGTGACACAGGTAAGTGTTTTCTTATCGTTTTTTTTCTGTTCCTAGAAACCAAGCTGATGTTAAGATCGCCCCTACTCTCCCTTCCAAATAGAATGAGACAGCTGATGGGTGATCCCTTTTGGAAGCAATCTAAATCAGCAGTGCATACACCGTCTTACCAGGCCTAGAACTAAACTCAGAAGACTCAGACAAACCCTGGGTTTGAGCACAGCAACCTACTTTCATGGCATCAGTTGCAGAACTAGAGCTCTGGTGCGCAGTGAATAGCAAGATAAAGGGAAGTAGAGAACTTAAGCACTCCAAATTCCTCTGCAAAGCCACGGGAAAGATTTATGGTTGCCAAGCTACTAATATCATCAAAATGCTTTTCCTTTTTCATTCTGCCCGTAATACACTGGGACTGTGAAAATGGGCAGAAGGAAAAAAAAAAGTTTAAAAATAAAGTAAAATAAAGTACAATAAAGTAAAATAAAATAAATTAAAATAAAATAAACCCCAGCCATGCAGGTTCACACAGAGCATGCAGACCAGCATGAGAATGTGAAAGTGAAGGGGACCACAGGAGTTATTGGGACAAGTCCAGCATGGTAGCAGGCAATAGACGCTTTGCTGTGGGAAGCACTGCTTTTGCATCCTGTGGACACTTCCTGAGAAGCTGTAAAAGGCAAAGGTGTAAAGGACTGGTGTGGCGTGCCAGAAGCAGAGAAAAGGAAAGCCTGTGGTCACACAACTCCATCTGCAATGTTCTGAGAAGTTTATTTGTGGCGCTTTTCAGGCAAGCACATATAGGCTGTCGTGGTGGCAACCCTCTTCTCCATTAGCAGTCTGATCTACTGCATGAGGTAGCACCCATTGCCCTGGAGGAAAAGCTTAAAGGCAGAGCAGAAGAAAAGGAGATCATGGCAAGAGGCAACAATGGCACAAAATTGTAGTTAAATGCTGATCTGGGAAGGATTCTGACTCCTGCCTTCACCTTGTTCACCCTGCAGGTGCTCCTCTGAAATAGATGCACAGCCTGTCTGCATCTGAAAGATGTACACAAACGTTAACACTTGGGAGCCGTCTGCTCTACAAGGTGGAAAAAGCTGAATTTGCCCTCAGAATTTCAAATTTTGCTTAATAAAATTTGCGTGGCCAACTGTAATCTAGCTGTGTAATCTAGACACAGCTAGATTACAATTAATCAGACAGCTAGACACAATTAATCCAAAGTAATCTAGCTGTGATTGCAAGCAGAGATGAGGGAACTTATCTCACGGCAATCTTTACCTCAGCCAAGGCTTTCATGTCCCCAGATTTGCAAGCCATTTCATGAAGCAGCTAACAGCATTTCTCTGACAAAACAGGCAATGGAATCGCAGGGAGAAGCAGGCTTCAAGATGTCACTTATGCACACATGGCATTACTAGTGCAGTGGAAAAACACTTCTCTCAGAAAAGTGCTCTTAAACCATAGCCACACAAGCTGCCCCCTTGTCTTAAGTGGCATATCACTGGCTTCTTCACCTGTAGTGCAGTGCAATGAGGTAGGCAGGCTACCACCTGAGAAAGGAAGGGGACCCCACAATCATCCTTCTTATTCCTCCCTGGAAGAAGGTAACATTTTGGGAAATAACAGTGGCTCTACTCTTTCCCCTCCAGCAGTTCAAAATAAGACTCCAATGGTGCTGAGCAGCACATCTGCTTTGCCAGTATTATGCCTTCTCGCTCGTCTTCACAGCCAGGCTTCCTGAGCTACAGCATTAGAGAACACACACAACACTTACAGAACTTGAGGGTTTGGAAACGTGGCAGAAACTTGTGTGAAAAATGAAGAGTTATGTGTAGAGCTACTCCATCTCCTCTAGTATTTGGGTTAAGAATCAACACCCACAGCTAAAACAATGAACACTGATATTGCATTATTTTTAGGACAATGAAATAATATACTGCACTGGTTGTCACCCTTAGATGTTGCAAAGTAAATTGTTCATCTTCAGGGACTTCAAAATCTTGCTCAGGACTTCATCACATTTAATTTCACCCTAGAACCTCCCACACATAGGTTAAAAAAAAAGAAATTTTCCCCCACTACCCAGACTATCTAACCCCAGCTTCTAAATAAGACAGGTAATTCATCAGGGTAGATGGCTCCTCCAAAACCATGGGCAGGGGTAGGCTCTGAAACATGTTTTCATCAATTAACAGCACAGCATTGAAAGATTCTCCACCTAGGACTAGAACAGCTGTGCCCTGAGCTGGATGCTGTGCAGATGTAAGACCCTGCATCACATCTAGCCCCAGCCAGCTCACCAGTTGAGGTCCAGCCACCAGAGCTGATGTGACCGTGCTGTTTAGGGGCTCAGAGTAATGTCTGCTGGCAAAAGGCACTGCAGCATATCAGTGTGCTCAGAGCTGCCTCAATGACCTCTGGCACTGCTCCTGTTAAACAGAGCAGACATGGCCTTCGTGGGGTACCAAAGGAGAGAACAAACAAACAAAAAACCCCATTGCTGAGTTTTGTAGAAAAACTGAGAAAAGAAAACTCTACCATCGCTTCCCATTTCCCTTTTTAACCCCAAAGGCACCCTTGTTCCTAAATTCTGTGGTGCTTTATGCCTCTTGAAGCCACTCATGCCAAAGTAAACAGCTACTTCAACCTCTTGCGGGCGCCTTAAGCTGTCGTGTAGGAAATGCATGTTTATGCCTGACGGAAGGCATATAATACATTACAATCACTGTGCTCAGTGATACAAACTGGGGGACTTAAAAGTTACGTTTGGCAACCTGCCCTTACTGTGCTCTAATTATTCCTTAATATCCCAATTTAAGGGCAGCATATTGGCCCCATTTATAAATTGTCTGGCTTTTATGAGTTTGTGTCACAGAATAAATGTTCAACAGTTTTCAGATTCCTTATTGAAAACTGCTGATTGTGTTTTGCCTGACAAAGCAAAATGTCTCCATTAGAATAATGATTTATTGTAAATATAGTAGTATTAAGGCTGACTATCCTGGGTATTAAAAATGCATGGAAAAAATCCATTGTAAAAAGTGTTATGTGAGCTGTCATAATTTGTCAGTTTAATATCTTCGTCGTTTGCATTTCTTTTTCAAATGCCAAGAGCAATTAAACCTTATCTCACCAGTAGAAGTTGCTAAATTTCACTTGAAATTAAGCCAGAATAATGTTAGTTATTTTAATAATATTAAACAATAGAAACAGAAACAGAAAAGAGAAGAAAAAGGAGACATACAACAACTGCAGCTACAAAAAAAGCAGCTAAAATATATAGCCTGTTTCTGTGACAGAATCACACTCGTGAACTCCATAGGCTTCCTCCATCAACAAACCATTTTCCCTGACAGTAAGGCCATAGCAAAATCTTGCTGAACTATGATTTAAATGTCAATAAACAGCTCCCAGCAGCACAAGTTTTGTGCCTGAGATAGCCATATTTTCAGTTCGTCTCTCCACATGGTTTCCAGGCAAGCCTCCATAATGAAATATCCCTTGTTTTTTGGACTGACTCAAGTCCCAGTGAGAAAAACAGAAGGGACTTGTGAGTCAGCAGGAGCTGGAGCTAGGACGAATTGATCACAACTTTGTCTCCTGTGGAAATACCAGCTGCTGTCATATCTGTGTTGGAACTACATTGTGCATGCCTTCAAACAATGGTCAAGCCATGGGTGAAGAAATTGCTTCAGGGATTGTCTTCTACTGTGTCTGCCTCTCTATAGAGACATAGGAATGCCTTTGTCATTGTGATGAAATATTCTGTTGCTTTTCAGAAATACATTTAAAGGGAATTTCCCATGCAGTAAGTTGTAAAATAAGCAATCTCTGTTATATTACAGGAACGATGCTGCAGAGGAAACTAGGATTAAGCAAATATTTGGCCCTGGTAAATTCATTTTCTCCTAGCCTTTTGCTTTATTTGAAAATTGGATGTTAAGAGGGACCTAGTTCTTCACTCAAGTCCACTATTTGAGCCATATGTTTCCAGCAACTCAATACCTCATTGTAGACAAGTCTGGGTTAAGTTCGTCTCCTCTGAGAGGAAAGAGGACAAATCCCCCCTTCTTGTCTTCTTTGCAAGAAGTCCTTCTGCTGGTACCACTGCTCCCATGAGGTGCTTGGGGAGAGTGCTTCTGTACAGGTATCAGTACAAACCACAGTAGCCTCAATCTCCCAGTATCTGCAATAAAGATGATTGAGCTGTTCAAATGAGTACGGCTACTTCCTCCTTGCATCTCCAGCAGCGAGTGGGACATCCTTTCTAGTGCTGAGCTGTGCCCAGAGTCAGGCACACAGAGCTCCACGGGTGTAGGATAACAAATCCAGTTGCCCAGTCTTCTCCAAAACCCTGCCTCTCCACAGAGCAGTGGCAGGGGGCACTCACTTTGGCCTTGGGGCCTCCACGCCCACCCAGGGCTGCCGGGCCCCACTTGGCACCAAGAGCGACTAGAGACAAACTCAGCAGTTTTATTCAGGATTTACTCCTGTCTGCTGGGAGAAGGTTGCTGGGTATTCTTAGAGTCCTAAGCTACTTATATTTTCCAATTATACTTTAGGAAGAAGTCTCGTAAACGTTTTATGTGAAAATATTAAAGAATGCTCAAATAGTAAGGGAATAATAATGCTTAAATAGTAAGGGGGGGAAATGGAGAAAGGGAGGATTTTTTGGTAAAATCCCATCCAGTCTACTTTTTGTGCCCAAAGAAATACCCCTGCAAGTCACCTCAACAATTAAGTATCACATTTCCTAAAAGACCCACCGTTAGAGACAATGAACGATGATTAAACAGCAGCAGACTAGATCCTTATTATCAGCTACCTGCTCTTTGGTCATCCAGTCTTGCTTTACCCCTGGCCTCTCACTGCCAGCCCCCTCAGTTTGGGGTGTTCAAAGCCCCTGGGACATAAGCTGGTTTTCTTGGAACAATTTGTGCCAGTGCCTGCTAATAAAAGCTTTCCTTGTCTGGACTGATTTCTTGTACTGTCAAAATAGTTGGCTCCTGCAATTTTGGTTTCGTCCCTGCTAGAAGCATATGGGGAAGTGCTGCCTCTCAAACTTGGGTCACTACTTCTGTACACAGCACTTACTTCTTCACCATAGGTGGCAGTGATGATCCAGAGTGCAGAACACGGGTCTGAAGACAACTGGCCAAAAAGTGCCACACAACCAGCAGATGTAAACATAAGGCATGAACTCAGCACCTGATGGTTTGATGCTTGCCAGCTTTTACCAGACAAAAGAATCAGAAATTACTAGTAAGTAGAATCAATGTTAAACCAAACCAGCTAGAGGTCATGGTTCTGCTCTTTAAGTACTGCAGCAACTGAAATCGTTGCTTAAAATATCATGAGTGTCAGCACAGTGGAACAACAGCATTTCTAGATAAAGAGAGCCATTTGAAGTAGGGTGAGTGGACTATCTCCACATTAGAAGACCCTCCATCATTTTAGTGCTACAGGTATTTGGCTACTTCTAGTGCAAGCTGCTAAACAGCCATTCTGGGCTATGTGTGTACAGACTCGAAAATAACACGGGGAGCAGCAGCATCACAAGGAAGTTTAATCCTCACAGAAATGTTTTCCAAGGTCATGGATTTATAGGCACACTGTTCCAACTTCTGGGTAAAGGGGCATAAGCCATGAATATTGTTCTAAAATTACAACAAGAAGAAATTCAGCTTTCTAGCAGACAGTGACCTGTGATACACTAGAGTGTTCACTGCAACCGAGGGCACGGGTGCAAATAGGAGGCAAAATAGAATGCACGATGTAGTATAAAGGAGTTGCTTATTGCTCTGTATTTTATTTTTCTTGAACAAACCGTTTTGTGGTCTGTAGAACATGGCATATGGATCCAATAAAAGACAACATGGCATCATGGATAGCCCCATTTACATATATGTAGGAGTGGGACAGAAAATGGTGGTGCTGTTGCCCCTCTTGAAACACCTTCACACTTGGGGAGAGCATGGACAAAGTACCATCAAAGACCAAAACAGAAGCTGCCAAAGGACATGACTGATTGTTCTGCTAGAGTTTCGAATTGTCTCATGGGCTCACAAACCTGTGGTGACACTGCCACCATCTCCATTGCAAGTGGTTTTGTGTTAATGGATTTCCAAATTCATAGGGACAATTCAGACGAGTTAAAGCCTTTGATGGCCAAAGGATTTCGAAGTGCTTCGTGGGCAACAAATGAACCTTACAACACATTGTTATCTAGCCTAATTCTGTGCACAGATCAACTGGGCTACATTAGAGGTTTTTAAACACTATGAATTGATGAGAAATCAGGATCATGAACTGAAGTCCACCTCCTGGTTTTGTTCTTCTACCTGTTGTTTTTTTTTTCTCCTCTGTGTTTTAGAAAGATGCACCCTGTTTGCCTTGAAATCAGGTAAGACATAAAACATCTGTAAGGTCAAATCCTCAACCAGCATTCAATCCCAGCAGTCTTGTATTTAAAGAACGCTAAATAAGTCCCATTGACATACAGAAAAACAAAAATGACCAGTTACTTCAAAAGCAAGGGAATTTCCATCCGCAGACGGTTTCCTGTGTCTCTTACCCTTCCTGTGAACACATGATGTCATGCAGAAGGCTAAATTGACCACTTGCTATCCTCCCCATCCCACAGCATTTCAGGCTTCAAGTTAAAGTCTCACCTCAATGGAAAGCTCTAAGTTTCACTACAGGTCAAATATAAAGTTTGATGTTGCTACTGGATATTCCTCAGAGATAGGATATACAACAGACAAGACCTCCAGTCTCTTTAAAACACATTTTTTACTTGAAGGCATAGCCTGCAGCCACAGCCGCAGAACCTACATAATTCAGGGTAACAATTAACCACAGCTAGCTCATTACTGCTAAAATAATACTCCAAGTGCAAAAAAGTCATATAAATCCCCAAGAAACATGAAACAAGGCCTCCTGGTTTTGTTCACTACCGGTATGGTATGCATGACACAGGACCTCACTATGGTGCCATTCACCCCCAGGAAATTCTTCCTCCAAGCCTTTGGTACATCACATTGGCATTCTCCTTGGGCAGAACAAGTGTATAAGACTTGTCTGTTTTAAGGTGAGATACCTCTCTGAACACGACACAGCTGACTAGGATCTCTGGGGGAAGGGATGTTGCTGATCTCACTCCTTCTTACAGGAAATCCCCCTCAAAAAGCATCACTTGGGACCACTTCTGTTTCTGCAGCTTCTTTCTTCCTGCTACTGCAAGTTTCTTGCTGCTTTTATATTTGCTTTTTCCCCCCACAAGTTATTTCCAGACCTTCCTAGTTTTTTTTGAATGACTTTTGTTACATCACTGCTGTCTCCAGGTTTGATGTGCTTGGCCCAAAGTAGATGTGTGCAGCAAAGCCGAAGCCCAGGAGCTGCCAGTGGAGGCAAGCAAGGGCTGCTGGCTGCCCTCCCCTGCCCAGAGCAGCAGGCAGCCTTGCAGCTGAATACCTGCAGACAGCCTGTCACAAACAGCTGATGCCAAAATAGGCAAAAAATACGAGAACTGTCCTGTTGTGCCCTACACAGATGGATGAATATTTTATTGTTATTCCAGGAAAGGCTTTTAAAAGAACACACGAGACAGCAATTATGTGGAGCTGTCTCAGTACACAGAATAAAAATAAAAGCAATCTAACACTAAAGGAAAGGACTTTAAAAATGAAAACATTGTTTCTAAACCTCACAAAATGGCATCAACCAAAACAGCTAAATGTGTACACAGGTGACCTATCAGCAACAATGATCTTTTTAAATAACAGTTTTGGCCAGAAAATAATTTTAATGATGGAAGAGGAGAAGGGTGACAAATTACAGAGATATTTATGTTATGCGGAGCGGAAGATGGAGTTTTGCCCAACAATTATCCATGGTCTGACTTTGAAAGTCTCTTCAGCAGCATGATGAGTTTAGTAACAGAGGCCTGATTCACTGACACTGATACCAAGTTGTTATTCCTAACACTCAGTAGCTAAAATATGCAGCTTTGCTAATATTCTGCAGTTCTGTATTGCCAGAAATAGCATCTCTCCAGGAAGAATTTGGGCAGGTATCCAGTTTATATACATCAGTGTGTTTACAGTTCAATTGGCGGACTGCTGAAGAACAAATCCATCAGGCAGTTGGGTTTGGGGATGAAAATAATCCTGCTGCTCTCTGTTCTCATAAGCGCCCAGATGACACCGAAAGGGTTTTCAAAGGTGCTTTCCCACCCTTGTAGAGGTCAGAGAGACAGGCCAAATATACAGAGGTATTCAGCTGCACAGTCCCCATGCTGGCATCTCAGTCAGGGATCATGATCCCTAAACATTCCTCTACAGATCCGGCTATGTTTACCCAGCACTCTGTATGCTCTTTGGAAATGGATGTATTCCCCATCCCACTCAAAGTATGGAAGAGGCTGGACTCTTAGAAGACCTGCCTGGAGAAGGGAGCATGTCCATGCCACACGTGGGGCTGAAGCCCGCTCGGGGTTTGGAGCAAGCTGACCACAGGCAGCAGGAAGATCACTGGTAACCACAGAAGAAACTGGATCACAGCCTTACCCTCTGCCATGATGTCTTCAATATGGCTTAGTTCCATCTGCTGTTGGGTTGGTTCAGGCTTTTTTTTTTTTTCACAACTTGATTTTAATTATTGTCTGAAAGGATTATTTTAAACAATTTCAATGGTATATAAGTTATTTTATAAAAATGGAAAGCATCAATCACTGTTTCTGCATGAGAAAAAAAATATCTGGAGCTATTCAGCAAACTAATGTTATAAGAAGCTTTGAGAATAGTTGGCAGGTTGTGCAGACATCAAGACTTACTTATTTTAACTTTTTGCAGATAGTAACCAAACTGGAATCTTCCTTAGAACAACAAAACCAAACAACAAAAAAGGCCCACACAGAGGAAAATCTGTTTCTATGGTTTTCAGACACTAGCTTCTCTCTTCATCCCCCCAAAACTAGCCTTTAAAGTAAATGTGACTCATTCCAGAACAGATTCTTGTAGCTGGATTAAAGTGGTATCTCTGTCAAGACTTCAATAGAATTAGTTGTTGATGCTGAAGAGTGTAAAAACCTGGAGGAATTAGCAGCTCTGCCTGCCAGGGTATCTCTTGCCCACAGGCATTCTGTGTTGGAGAGCAGGAATCCTTCTCCTCCAGCAGAAAATTCTGCCTCGTCATGCAATATCAAACACAAGTCATTATCATTTATTATGTTAAGGCTTCTTAAAAGCTAGCCAAAGCACCAAGTGCAAAGAATATTGCTGATTTTGTTTATTTCCAAAAATGAACATTTTACTAGGACAATGTCAGTTTTTTTAGATGATGGCAATGTAATTTTCCATGATGTTACATTTTGAATTATAGAAAAACTTTTTTTTTTTGGTCTTGGACTTTATAGAAATAAAGGCAGCAAGACCCTCTTATCTGAGACAGAAGCTGATAACAATTATGTGAGATGAGAATGACCTGGACGGCTTAGCAGACATAGGCAAGAGTTCTGCTTCTACTAGAAAAGAAAAAATCAAACCAAAACACCCACAACCCCCCCAAAATCACTGAAACCTACTGTAGAAGAATCTTTGCCATACACTGTAGAAGCGATCATCACTTTTAAGGTCAACATTAGACAAATCTGATGATCTGAGCAGGTTTCAAAGGGCACTGAATCTACGGCAGATTGTGCCTCCTAATATGAATTGCACTAGTACCAATAAATCTGTGAGATCTCGACATGTCCAGGTTTCACGGCAGTCAAAGCAGCATGCAAAATACTTGTCCCAAAAAGCTCTCTTTTTGCTCTGCCTTGTGATACAAGGTAATTCAAAAGGGAAATGCAAATAATGCATTTCATCACTAATGTAATGATGTGTGCACCTCCTTAGAAACTGTGAAGTGCATTATTTGGGATGAAAATGCATGATCTACATTTGAGACATCAAAGAAAATAAAAAGTGCAAATATATTCAGTGTTTCATGTACTAAATATGAGAGTAAGGCATTATACAGAGAAAAGAGAGGCAGCTTAAAATAAGACAGATGGGAGCTAACCATTATCTACTTTTTGTTAGCTTTATTAGTTACCTATCCACACCTATTTCAAACTGTGAGAGATATTTCTCTCTGAAGTACACACATTTTCCCTTCCTGCCACATTTCCTGCATATAGCTTCCAAAATAACTCTGAATACCTTAAAAAGGCGGATCCTACATTACAATTTAAGTTCACATTTCCAGGAAACAGACTTAGAGCAGAAAAAACAGACAGTTAAGGGGTTAACAACTTAAGTGTGTCACATTTTAGACATAAAAACTTGCTTTAATAAAGGACATTCAAGAGGAAGAAATCACAAAGGCTAAAGAAACACATCTCCTGCAGCAAGTGACAGAGGATACAAACGAACCCCGTAGCTCCACTAAGAACGAAGATCTGTTTTATTTCACTTACCGGTATTATCCATTATTCCCTCTCGGTATTCAAAAAGCACAGTTCCCCAGAAAAGCAGCCGGTGCGGTCTCAGGCTCGCTAATGAAGCTGGCTGCCCTTCTCCTGGTTATTAGACCTTGCTGGCAGTCGGAGCATACTTCATGTGCTGACTGCAGTAGACATCACCAGGAAATTTATATCTCCAAGGATGACAAACAGCCATTAGCTCCATTATAGGCTGATTAAGATTGTGTGAGCCTATCAAGTAGATACTTAAATCCCCCAGGGTTTTACATCTATGAGGGGAAAACAAAAGAACTCCTAGCCTATAATACTGAATATGTGTTTCTGAAAAGTAAAAGTAACACTGATGAGGAGAGGTTTAATGAGTAGGAAGGCAAAACCTTAAATACAAAAGGGATATATTACCAAGCAAAGGGCTGTTATTTATCAGTGACGCAACAGCAAAAGTTTTAGTGAGGCAAAAAAAAGGGGGAGGAATCTGTGGCTGGGAAAGTGTTAGGTTAGGCTACAATTTGCAGCCATTAGCTTTGGCTGTGCTTTAAATCCTGCAAGTTCTGCACCTGATGTTCCCTACATCAGGTGATCTCCTTTTTGTGAGAAACACAGTAGGTGTGCTTATCTGTGAGTGCATATCAATATATTAATAGCCTGGAAACATTCATTATTATAGTGATCATAGCTGAATGTAATGAAAGGGTGAAAAGTAACTCCAGACCTTTACTTCTTTTAAAGTCAAAGTAAAAAACACCGGATGCTGGAGGGATTGGACTCCACAAAATCTGAGTGATATATGCTGAAATGGAGAGGTATTAGTTCTGAATTTTCCATACCACCTAAGACTTTGATGCACAGGCTTTACCCCATGGAAGTAAACAAACAAACAAAAAAACTCAGTATAGACTTGTAAACATTTCCTGGTACCAGAATATTAGGGTTCCATCAACCATTTTTACACCGATTTGCTGTGTAACCCTAAACAAGGCATTTTGTGCCACTGTGTTTGCCCAGTGGTGACAGAGGCACCATTACACACATGGCCTTCGGTGAAAGAGAATGTCACAAAGTACTGACACTACATAAATGTTGCACAGTATTTTCTCAGTATTTGTACCTTCTGTTAGATAATTCGCTCCAATCCTCTTTATTGAAGTGGAGAAGGAATACAGATTTTTAATATCTGCGTTATATTGACCCTCTGCCTCACAGCATCCGATGAGCAACAAAATTCATTTTATGTCCATCACCATGTCCCTTTGATCTTATTTGTCTTTTTAAAATTTTAAATAAAAAGACAGTTGCAGCACTGATCTATTTACACTGATTAAGAAGTGGAAACAATCAATGGCTGAGAGCTAAAGCCATCAGCAAGAATGGAGAATATCTAGGGCATACTGGATATATTCTATATTTCCAGAAAGGAAGTGCTTGGAGGGCTAAGGAGAGACTAAAGATTAGAGATCTGTCACACTTCATATTAAGCTTCTATTTATAAGTGGCTTATGAAGAGCTTATGAAAACTAGAAGTTAGCATAAGCATGTTGCATTAGTACATGTCACAGATAGCTACAACCACACTAATACAAAGGGTTAAAGATGACCAGTAAGGAGCTTATTCATTTCCTAGATCCTGTATCAGTTAATGACAATTGATTAACGTGCCAATTTGGGTAATTGGTTAATGTGCATTTGGTGAAATCTAGTTGCAGAGGAGCACTAAACTGGAGGCTGTGCGATGACCATCTGATAAAGGCAATCACTTTTCTCTGGCTCCTTTGTGGGAGAGAGCTGCCTGGAGAGTGCTGGGTTCCTGAGGAAAAGAGAGAAAGCACAGGCTCTTGGTGTGTCTCTAAAGCCCTTCATGTCCTGGAGAGAGCTGGGGGATGTGCTGCAGCACTGGCAGACTGCTCAGGAGAGAAGGGCAGAGGATTGTGCCTTTGTGCTAGGATGCTACTGCTCTACTATGGAGCCAACCAAGGGAGCAGCAAGCTGCCTGTGTGAAAAGAAGGGATGGCTTGGTTTTGAGATGGGGCTCTGCAGAACTGCAAATCCTACAGGTGTCTGAGCTCAAACAGTGCTGAGGGATGGTGACAAAGCCACTACAGGGCAGAAGGACAGATGCATATCTTAAATCCCACCAAGTATGCAAATGTCTTGTGCTGACTGAAAGAGAGATTGGTTTTGAATCCAATTTGTTTGGTTTGAGTTTCACTGAAAGCTGGAAATTGGGAGATCTGCACTTGAGAAGCCACCAGGCACTGGTGCAGCTCTAGGGAACCAGTCCCTACCCTTGTGGCTGGGGAATATAGGTGGGCAACACCCTCTGCCAGAGAGCCCAAGGGAAGACACAAAGCTGCACATGCTTAGACTTCAGGGAAGTGAAGAGCTCTAAATAGTGACTATTTCTGTGTGCAGAGCAGTCCTAGTCTGCATGCCATGGCTGAACCTCAACTGCAGGGCAGATGGGCTTCATGGTGTCCTTCAGGGTGCTGCCCCCAATCACACAGATGAGAAGACCTACAGGAGCACACCACAGCTCCCTTCCTGCCCACATGCACAGGTTTCCTGCCAAAGATGCCCTGGAAGATGCTAATGTGTACCCAGGTCCCTGCGTGACAGATTCACAGGTCATCTAAGGATCAGGATTGTAACGTGCTAAGTAGAATATGGGAAGTCCCAATTGCAACAGCTTGATAAGCATTGAGTTTGAGTGCTTCATCATGGCTGTGTGACAGGTGCTGTTAAAGAAATTAACTGTTATTGGAATTTATTAACTCTTGAAAGCTAACTATAAATGGAAATTTCCTATGATGTGTGAGGTAAATCTCCTCCGTTTGAACAGAAAGTGTCTCACCAGGAAACTTTGAAAAAGAGAAAGCTTTACAAAATATGTGAATTGGGGTGGTATTTTTTAAAATTGTAGGTAATTAGATTATTGCATAGAAATCAACAGATGTGTATGATCAGATGCCATTATTACAGGATTAAAGCAATGTCTGCCTGACTGAACATGGGCGAAAAGAAAAGATACAGGTAATAGATGGGGGTCAACAAGAAGATTCTGTGATTGTTATTTAGAAATAAAATATACATATATTCCAGGCATAAATTCACTTAATTTGTGAGTACAGAGCAACTCCATCACAAGACACAGTTGCACGATACCAAAATGACTTAGTCTTTTTAAGGACAATTTTAGGTAAAGACTAAGAAGATCGGATCTGTACAGGTGCAAAACTCTCTGTTCACCTTGCAAAAATCTCATACTCCATCAGACTGTATTCTGGTTTTCCTCACCTATGAGGTGGTCCTGTCTCACAGTCCATTTCAGCCATAGGCACTTAAGACCTGGGCTCAATTCCTTGTTCATCTACAGACTTCCTGACTTTGTGCAGGCTCCTCCAACATCTGACCTAGGAATGGCTTGTACCGTGCTCGCTCCCACACCCCAGCTGAGTGAGGATAAACACGCTGGAGGTTGTGTGAGACCCCAGTGCAGAGTTAGGAGCTGGTGAAGTCACTAACCCAGATAATCAGGGCCAACCCCCGGAGAAGAAAGTGTTACAGGGTACATTAGTAGCACTGCTAATTACACAGAACCCTAACGATCCTGCTCTCCAATACACCTGATGTACACAGCCTGCTGCAGTAATGACATTTCGCTCCCAGGAAAATCAATGACAATTCACGGAGGCACAGAAATCTGCCCAAGTAAGCAGCAAATAGAGAAAGCAGGGTGAACAGAGATCTCAGTGCCCAGCCATCAAAAACACTTAGAGTTGACAAACCTGCAGAATCAATGGACAGCTTCAGCTGTGGTGTTTCCAATCATGACAAAGATGCCTAAGAAGACATTTAGAAAATGTGAAATCTGGCTCTGTTCAGTGCACATTTGTCACTGCAAAGATCTGATTCTGTAAGATGCCGTTTCGGGCAAAATGTTTCGCTTCCCTTTCACTGTGTCTGTTTCTTCCCACACAGAAATCATCATGCAGGTGTCTCTGGGATAAGTGATACTTGTTTTTAGATGCTGTGGGTTTGAATAGTCAGCGTCAATACTCTAAATAGACAACTTCATGCAATTCTTGTAAGTATCCACCAAGTCCCAGGGCAATGCCTGGGCTGAGTACTAGGGATCTGTAGCCTTCCAGAAGGTATTTCCTTCTTTGAAGTACCTTCCATCCACCAATGGTGAGGTGGTTTCACTGGGAGGGAAGGAAGGACACTCTGAGAAGGCCTGGGAATGACAGCGAAAGATCAGCACCCTGCTACAGATATATCCCAGTATTTCAGTCGTTAACAAAGATTGCCCCTTGTTACAAAGTGGCTTTGGTGCTTATGAATGGCACCAAAAACCGGAATTAGTAACATGTCTTTAAATACAAAGTTGTTAGATACACATTCTTCAGGCTTTGGGTGTATGAAAACCATCTCTCTTCCAGCATGCTCTTGAAAATAGCTAGGCAGAAGGGAAAGCCTCTTGAGGACGTGCTGAGCAGTATACATGGAATGGGCTTCCCTGGGTAAGGGCTGAGGGTTTGGCAAAGTGCAGAGGCAATCTCTAGCAGAAGCCGTCCCTAAACCTCACCAACAGTTCCCAGCATCGTTGGGAAAAGATTTTGCCAAATGCCTTTTTCCTGCCTTACAGAGCCAAGAAACCTTGAGAGCAGTTACAAGGATGCTCTTTTCCTGGGAAGAAGCTCCAGTTCAACCTGGAAATACTGTTAATACACAGCTGTAAGTGCAGAGGGTGCTTTGTTTAGCTGAGCAAACAGCAGGAGCCTCTCGTCCCCCAGGAAGACTTTATCCTTGAACAGCCCGGGCAGATGCAGTGGTTCTGACTCTTGCTGAAAGCCGCAAGGGGAGAAGCAACACCTCTGAAGTCAACAGATTCACACTGATAGGAAACAAGGAGAGAGTGGGATCCAGACAGTGATATGTGGTCGATGTAGGTGGGGAGTTTCACAGCACAGATGGGTTTTCAGAGAGAGCAGGAGGGGGCTGGGCACATGCTGAGTTCAGTACAGAGAATGTGGCGGGACTCAGTGAGAGGAGGGACGGAGGCAGTGGGAGGGGAATGCAGGGACACAGGGAGAGGTCAAGAAAGAGGTTTTGGCATATCGTGAAGAGGGGAGCTCAGCAGAAGATAAAAGCATGGACAAGAGAAGTGTCTCTAAATACCTGACTGTTTAGGAAAATTGTAACTTTTTTCTGAATCCCGGATTTTTGTGAACTCATATCTACAAAGCAGCATGGTATGTGTTCAGTTTGAAATACTTGGAAGAATAAACACAAGGTTTTCCTCTTTAGCTTTCTCACCAGTTCCTTCATGGAGGTTTTGCATGTGCCTAACTGCCTACTGAGACCTGGAAATCTTTAGAGGATTTCTTAGATTTGGATATGCTTCAATGAAGTGTGCCTGGCACGACCAAAAGTAAATACATATTGATTATGTGCTGGTGTCACCATGAGCACAGCTGCACCACTGGCAATGGGGGCCTCACAAAGATGTCTAATGGCTTCAAGCATTTTTACTACTATTAAACCAGCTCAGAACTATTGGCAGGCTGTCTGCCTTCAGAAAACAATTAAATCTGCTCAGAGTCAGGTCTAATTGACATGCTGGTAAAAATGCCGTAAGTCACAGACTTCTGTGCTCCATCGTCCCTCTTAGCCTGCCATGACTTCTATATCACTTGCCCTTCTTCCCTCGTCCTGCTCTCTCATGAGCACACGTTCACACACAATCTAGGCTGTGGTTATTCCTCCATGTTCTGCCCTGTAAGTCAGACTCTCAGACTGTGTCACGTACCTGCTCGTACAGAGCCAAGTGTGGCTGCTACAGAAGGACCTTCTACAGATCTGAAACTGCCACACTTCAGTCTTCCACTGAACTGCCAAGCATTTGCTGTCAGAAACAAAATATGCCCTTCTGTTTGCTTTTTACAGTCTCCCAAAATTGGAAATTACTTGAAAAAGCAAATGGCTTCTAAAGGGATTAGGACTATGATTTGGGAAGGTCCAGAAGATCTATTTTCCTCTCTGTCACAGAAAACTGGGTAAGTGTTCCAGGTGAAAGGATACAAGACCTGGGCAGCCATTTACAGTGCCTGGCGTGGGTTGCTCCCATAAATGAATTCTGTCAAGCAAACTGAAATAACCGCTCTCCTTTTCTCTTTAAATATCACAAACAAATGCTTTGAAACAAGTGACTATTCCTATGGAAACAGAGATGAGCTCCAACCAAAACCTTACCTCGGAGCATGGCCTTTGCTACCCAGAGTGCCAAGCTAAATCAGGTATAGAAAATAGGGCAAATAGGTTAAAAATAAGACTTTTTTGTGTAATTTTAAGTGATCAGACTGCTATAATCCTCAGTATTATACGATAATAACAAGGAATAGAAAATTTGCTTCCACATGCCCACTGAAATAAAGTTCCAGACAAACTCCATTTCATGGGCTGTGGGCTTTTCACACCTGAGCCAGACAATTATAGAGCCTGTTACAAAATGTTCTGACTTTGAAAATCTAATAACATCTTTGAATGCTCTGAAACCATCATGACATTTGACTAGATTGAGTATTTGCATTAGAACAGATTTTCTACCAAGAGGCCAAACTGAAGCTCTGCATTCAGGGACAGCCAGTTTTGGATCCCAGTTCGGCTCTGTCTTGGTCATATTGAGGCTGGTGCAGCGACACTTCCATTTCAGTATTTGACTTCATCAGGATGGTAATACAAGCAAAAATACTTCAGCCCTCTATTGCAGTGTGGAAAGTGAACACACTTTTTGAGTCATAGGGCCAAGGCACCAAGAAGAAACAAAATGCCTTTTACTCTGTCAGTGAAAGTTACAATAAAAAACAATGGTTGAAAACAGAGACTAGGCATGTTCAAGTAAAAACATGTATCTATTGCAGCAGCAGATGTGATTAAGCTCCCAAGGCTATCAGTGGATTTTGTGTCTCTGGAGGTCATCACATCAGGACTAGATGTCTTTCTGGATGTCAACAATAAAACACAAGTTACTGAGCTCAACAAAAGTGTAAGTGGGCATAATTTAAGGGCTTGTATCGCACAAGTCAGACGTAATAACCCCTCTGGCACTAGTGCCATGAATCTATGTAAAAAGGCCAGTGTTCATTATCCTTGCTGAAGTGAAATGTCAGACTTTTACCATGCCTTAATGACTGCACATAATAGATTTGCAGAACATTTTATCCTGCTCCTTATCTCGGGACCTTATTCTTACCTTCTGCCCACCACTTTTCCTCTTGTGTCTTCTGCAGATTTTTCTCTTCCAATCTTACGTACAATAAAATGAGAGGGAATCTAACCTCAGTGAGAGGCATAAGCATAACTCTCTTTTTATTTTCCCTTAAAATCTGCTAACAGATAATCCAGTAAAGAAAAAAGAAGGAAAGGCAATATATCCTGGTCTGATGGTCTGAGGTGATACCAATTTATGGTGAAGCCGATAGCAAAACCTCCACTTCAGTCAGGCCAGGACTTTGTCTCTGGACGTAAAACATGTGGCCAGACTCATGTTAAGGATAGGGGAGATTCTGGGTGTTTCAGCTTGTTTTAAGTAGCGTGGGTGAAAATACATTAATAAAGTCTAAGGCAATGGAATAGAAGACCTGCATTTAAGATATTTACTAGCATTTGTCTTAACCCTGTCTCCCAGCTGAAGTAAAATTTAGGCAAGCAAGAGCTAGATAACGATCACTTAAATGTCGAATGCCACCCTTAGGAAAATGAACATACCAATACCAAGAAAGAAAAAGCTTTTCAAACTCCAAAGTCTGACAAACAACTGCTAGTGTGCAGTCATGCACTGTACATGATGCTCTGTACATTTAGCCAGACAAACCTCTTTGGAGGTTAATGTTTTGTAACTTGATTCATGAGACACAGATCCAAGCAGATATTAACTGGAAACAAACAGAGGAGACATTTGATAAGATGCACTACAGAGAGGTATAACTTCAGCTTGTTAACTGGCTGTCTCTTCCCTCCCGGTACTGCTAGGTATAGAGCCTCTATAGGCCTCTAGCCTGTATTGCTTTTGAACTCCATAGTGCACATTATTAAAGTAAAATCCGTCATCCAGAAGTGACCACCCTTAGGTGCTGCCAGATGTTCTGCAGTTGCTGGAAAGGAGAATGGCAGGACAGCCTATCCAAAGCAGAGCAAAAAACACTGCTTTGAGCGTGTTTTCCTAAAAGACTTTTAAAAATATCTCTTTATCTATATTTATCTATGAATTTACTCTATGTTTTACCATCCTGGGACTGCATTCTCACTTAATCACAACTTCTGTTCCACATAGAAGGGATTTGTTTTATGTACCCATAGTCCAAGCTCCGTTACTCATATGAGCAATTGGTATCTGCACAAGGTCTGACGGAATTATGCCTCATCTCTTCAAGCTCAGAGTTACTATTACTTCAGTCCTTGGGTTTCCATGGAGTTGCAATGATTACTTTCCTCCTTCATTGGCAGGAGCTGAAGCTGAATGGGCTGTGTAACTGTGAAGAGTGCCCAGCATGCCTGAAAGAGGTCTATCTGTGCTCTGCCAGTAGAGGCCCCTGAAACAAAACACTCATCTTTTTTTTTGCGTATCTATTTCACCTGCTCTTTCCTGACTCAAACGGAGATATTTATGATTGAGAACTTTGTCTGCATGATCAACCCTCTCAAGGGATCCAGCTAGACTAGAATCACAGCTCCGGATATTGTACAAGGTGCCTCATACTGGCAACAAAGGATAGATCCTTTTAATGACTAACAGTCAGGGATTGACTTCACTTGTTCAAGTGCAGAAAGTGTAGTGAATTGATTGCTGGTGTATGTGTAATTTAGCTCTCAGCACACTAGTCAGTCACTGGAATGTCTGATCACTTTGACTTCTGCTGAACTCCTGTCCTGAGCTGCTTTAGGTGCCACATACAGGATCACTTTAGCTTGTGCAGCCTGATGCTATTCTAATACCGTATTATGGTATTATGATAGTCTAACTTCTAATTAGATGTTCAAATGCGCCTGAAAGAATGGGTATATTTTAATTATTATAAAACACGTATTTTACTTGCAGAGGCTTGTTAACAACACCAGTTATTTAAATCTGATTTGGTAGCTGATATGCTTGCCAGAACTTACTGTAAAATGTGTGGGATAAACACAGAGCCTAGCTGATATCAGCAAAGTACATCAGGCAAATTGGCAAGCTGGAGATGTGCCACATGCAGGTGTTGGGAAAACATGCATTAGAAAGGGTTTGCTTCTGCTGAATGAATGGACAAGGCAAATATTTTCCATTTCAGGATGTTACTGTGTCACCCTAGGCTGTACTTTTGTTAGGCCACAGCTGGCCCGTATAGCAGAAGTGGAATCCTGGAATCATTTCAGGAAATAAGGCTGATAATTCAGCAGCCCAAACTTTTTTGTTCTGAGTCAAAACTCCGACTGTACTCCACTGTAGCATGGAGCCAGAGGATAAACTACTGTTTATACAACATAAAAACTTCCAGTACTGAGAGGTGTACTATGGTGAAATCAACAAAATGTTGTAAATCTGGTTTAAACTGCTTGGTTGCCTTGCATGGAAGTGTGCATGTCTGGGGAAGAAAGGCAGAAAGACGAGAGAATTTGACCAAAGAGGCAACAAGGAAGCCAGGGGAACTCCAGAAATACACCCTAAGGAAACCCTAAGACCAAACACCAGCTGAAAAAGACTGTGCTGCTAACAGTGAAATGATGCCCTTTTCTTTGACTCCTGCTGTCTTCGGGAAACAGAAACTTAGTGTACTAACAGATGAAGAAATCGAAGACATTTCTGTTTCTATTATCAGGTTGTCATCCTAAGTGAAACAGCACATAAGGTTGTGTGGAAGTTCAAAAAGGAGTCAAATCCACATGGCAAATTGGTTTTTGCTATTTCTTTGATTCCTTAGCTGTTACCCAAAATACCCTGTTTATTGAAACATGCCCTTCACCTAGGCATCCCTTCCCAGGGTGTCATACCAGGCCGTTCAATCCCCTTTGTGGCAAACAAGTCAGCGCTCTTTTCCTGGGGTGGTAATCAGATGCAAAAAGAGCTCCAAAGTGACATTTGTGTGGCATTGTTCCTTTTCTTTTCCCCTTACAATAGCACCCACTGGCAGTTGCAGTGCCTATTTTGTGCACAATCTCGGATGCTGCAATTAACTTCTGAGCACAGGTCCTTCTATAAAAGCATCAACAAAGGTGTAGGAGGGGAAATTATGTATCCTACTTCGTTTATTTCTAAAAATAACAACATTTCATGAAGAACATGATGCTTGAATTTGCCTGGAGAGTATATTTAGATAATGCAGGGAAAGGTGCCCTCTTGAGAGCAAGAAGAAAAAGCTCACTAAATCTGTTACAAAAGGTGGTTGGGTATTTCAGAGCTGTGTTGTCTTTCTCTTTGCATTGCAGGGTGGTGAGAAGTATAAGCTCCTTTCCTTCAATGAGAAAGAGAATATTATAGAAGGAAGCTGACAAAAATGTATTTGAAATCTTTTTATTTGCATTATTACTAGTGGTTTGATTATTAAAATATAATTGATTTGAAATAGCTAATTATTTTACTATTGGTATCTTTTTCTTTTGTTACTGAGGTCAGTCTGGACAATGGGGTCGCAATGAAGATTATTTCCTCTATGATTCCCCATTTTCCATCTTGGCTTTAAAGCACAGGCATGCTGTCTTTCAACAATTTCCTTCCTCCAATTTGAATTCAGTTTAGCGGTGTGGGTAAATGGCATAATCATATGCAGTTTTAACCTCACAACTCATCTGTTCTCTGCTTGTTCTCTCAGGTTGCACCTTTCAAGTCTGACAAGCCCCCCAAACTACAAGTATTTTGGTGAAGCCTTGAAATGGTACATTTCTTGTGGTAGACTCAGCATTTCTCTAAAGCAGTTTTTCAATTATCTTTAAATCTTTGCAAAACCTTAGTATTGGACATAAATTACTTGACAGTGATTAACCTCTCAAGTGCCTTGGGATTTTTCCTGGATTTTGATAATGCTTTCTTTGTGCACCCTAGTTGTATGAAAACAGAACCAAAGGAGGGATGTGCCAATTGACAGAAAGCTGTATTACCTCTTAACTTGAATTTGTCAAGAACATTTTGACTCCCAGTGCTGTCCTCTCCAGTGCTTGCAACTTTCCTGGCTTGGCAATAGCTGCAAAATTTGCAAGGATATTCTGTAATCCTACCTTCAAATCGGAGCTGAAGGACTGAGTAAGAGCTGGGCCAGGGACTACCCCATGAAATATCCTGGAGGAGGTGCCCTTTTGGACTGACAGAAAACTATTGATACATATTTTTGAGAGCAGTTTATTAACTGCGGTACACTTACTTCATGAAGATAACATCTAGGCTGTGTTTTCATGGCTTATGTGTAAAACACAGTCCTGTGGAACAGTCTCAAAACCTTTTTGATGTCAAGGGTTGGAGGTAGAGGAGAGAGTATGGCAACACTCACTCGTCCCTCCCCACCAGCCGATCCTGGGAGAGGGCCCCCAAACAAATGGTTGTGTTGGTACAGCAGAAGGAAAAAGCTTCTTCCACCCGTGGCAATGACAATCCAGGCCAAGGCAGCCACTTGGCTGAGCGAGGGCTGATGATGGAGCACTACAAACGAAGCACAGGAATGCACAGGGAGGCCCAGAGAATGCAGGGGGAGAAAACGCCAGTGGAACAAATGAAAATGGGCTATGGAGTACTTGCTTTCGAGGTGCTGCCACATGGTTTACATGATGAGATGGCAGAGATGAAGATGATCTGAAAAAGAAGATTGTGCTGGCCCCACATGATTCCATGTTTCAACGAGCCCAATTAAATTAAAGGAACAATCCTGCCAATGCCTATCTGTGGGAGGAAAGAGTCGTGCAGCCCGGTGGTTCTCTTCACAGTTACACAAGTTCTATAGCATTCCAGTAATTTAACATTTTTAGTGACTTTGTATCCTTTTGCCATGCCCCTCTTGGAAAAAGATGATATTTAAAGGTAATGAAGCAAATTACATTGATTTCTGAACTAGACCTGTCCACAAAGACTGGACAAGTTTAACAATTACATTTCCATTTTATAAAGGAAAAGTCAATTGAAACAGATAAACCTTGTAACGTACTGAGCCAGAACCTGAAGATTCTCTGCTATGTATCTCCTACAGGTTTTTAAGTCCAAATGAGGGTTGAAATCCCTCTAGAAGTAGACTAAACAGCTAACCTAAAAGGAAGAACTCAGATATTATGGTGTTCCAGGGTTGCAACCAGCAATGCGGTAGGCCACCCCATTTATTGTATCTTTAGGTCAATGTTGTATCTGGATCCAGATTAGTGCATAATTTTCAAATTCCTAAAAATCTCTGGACCAACCAACCAACCAACCAGTGAAAAAACCTAAACAAAAAAAACCCAACTGTGTTTTTCATCCTGACATAAGAATATTATCAATTACACATTTCAAGACCTGGATGGAATTACATCATACCTTCTCCCCCCAGAGTCCAGAAATGAAGAATTTCTACCACTCTGCTCTAGCAACAGAAGCTACCCCAAAGCTTTCAGAAAATCTGCAGCAATCCCAGATATTCTTGAGCCACTGGGGCTGAAACACACCAAGCATTTATTGAGAATGCTGTGGAGTGAAGGAGCTTCGGCTCCTTAGTCTTGCCGGTGCTGCAATGGTGGCTTGGGTGTTGCAGGAAGAGTTTGGCAGCTCAAGGCTTGTACTCACCTGGAGCTGGCTCGGAATAGCTATTGCAAGTGCCTTTTTTTTTTTTTTTTTTTTTTTTAATGTTTCTCCCTCTCTCTCCTTACTCATCTGCACATACATGTGGGAGGTGGCCAGGACTTACAGATGTAATTTCCTGGACATGGATTACATTCTATAAAATAACACAGTAATTTTTCACTGAGTCACTTTTTACGATCATTTCAATTTATGTATTGAATGAATAACAGAGAAATGTTTTGATAAGTTAATAAGAGTGTTCTTGTCATGTTTCATGTGATATGTCATGGAAAACTGCTTTAGCTTACTTTTAGTCATATATCTACTGCCTATAATTTTTATTATTTCATGTAGAAAAAATTTTCTGTTGCAGATGGACTGGTATACATGAAAATTTTGATGATATCTTTGATACTTATCAATTGTATATGAACCACTTAACACTACTTAAAAATTACTGTGGGGTTATTTTTCATGAAATACAGTCTAAAAGCAAAAATCTACCAGGCCCTCCTCCTCCAAGAATAAAGGAAAAGAAATTTTAAAAAGAAGAAAGGAAAACAAAAGATTTTTCGCGCCATAAAAATGTTTTGAGGTTGGAAAGAATGAGTGATGTCTCTCTTTTAAGCTTCTGGGGAAAGCCTTTCCAATGCTGGAATTTTCAGGCTGGGGGAAAGAATTACTATTTTCAGTCTTGTTCAGTCTAGTCAAGGGATTCTGCATCTGCCCTTAGAGCTGCATACACCAAATCTAAATGTCTACCAGGCCAGGAAGACATCAGGGTACATAGGTGCACAATGCTAAACGAGGCCTAGATGTTTGTTTCTGAAAACATTTTATATAGATCCAACTGAATTTTGATTTAGAAAAGACTACTTCAGCTTCAGCACACACAAAAATTTTAGCCCAATTATTTTAATGATTTCTTTCTCAGAAGACTACAAATGTGCAACTCAGCCTGAGAGTCTGCCTTTGTGAAGGCAGGCACTTTGCTGTGGACTAGGGTCAAAGCACTCTGTACAAATACTGGAAAACCTGGTACCTAATTAAAGCCAGATTCCCTCATAATGGATCAATATCCAAGTGAGCAACAGGCTGCTGGCAAAGAATAAGAGTTCCTGTTAGTTCCCAAACAACACAGACAACAGATCTTGTTCACCCACTCCTCAGCAGTCTCTCTGACAGATCAATACAAAACCCACAAGCCCTGACCAAAGTACATCAGAATCAATACGACGAGGAGATAAAATTTCACCAGCACAGCTGATAATGCCAAGCTTGCAGCATTACCTTGGCTGAGGGAAGAGCAATGGCTGATAATAACATTTTGTGTTGTTAAAATATACATTTTATTGATTAAAAAAAAAAAAAAAAAGAAAGGAGGAGAAGGGAGCATCAGGAAATTTAAAGCTGCTGACACACCATCCCCGTCCCAGCCCATCCCACTCCAGCTTTGTGCCTTTAAAGACACTTAAGGCACTGAAACTAATGTAGACCCTGCTGTGACTTCATCTGGGAAGAAGCAGAAACCAGGAGAACCCAGCTCAGGGCAATCTGCTGCTGATCACTCCGTATAAACAAGCCTATATTTCAGATCCTGTCTGCGGGCAGGTGCACGATCCAGGCAGGAATCCAGCGCCAGAGAGGCTAGGTTTTGCTGATCAGCATCGCAAGCACCCCACCTAGCGTATCTGCCTCACACAGCAGCATCTCCCTGAGACTCGGAACCTGTCCCCAGCCGAGTTGTCCCCAGCATTCCCTGGCAGCCAGCCGGGCAGGCGGGAGGCTAAGGCACCTAACCAAGCTGCGGAGGTGAGAGATGATGGCAGGCGCAGCAAATGGGTCAGAGGGCAGAGGGAGCAGTTGGGAGCACATGGTGGGAGGCATTCAGGGGGGTGGCTGGGCTCGGGGGAAGCTCTTTGGCTGGGCTCGGGGGAAGCTACAAGGCAAGATGCTGCAGTAATTACAGTAAGGATGCTCTTGGCCCTGAAGTCCTGTCAAAAATAACTAGAGTAAGGAAGAGGTAAAAAACCAGGAGGTATAAGGGGGTTAATTCTACCTTATGGCTGGGCAATATATTCGGTTTTGACCATACATTGATGAACCTAAGCATACTCACAAAACTCAAAATCTTGGCTTTTCCAATTTTTTTCCATTTCCCTCCCCCTGCAGGAAGGTCACTGAAGCTGTTGGGCCTTGTAGGACAGGAAATGGCACAAACAATGGTGGAAGAAAGCTCTATTACCTTCTACTTTTGTTACACAGGGAAAAAATAAAAGAGATTGCTCACATAACTGAGGCTTTCTTCAGGCAATTACTATAATGCAAACAAATTGTTTAAAGCCACCAATCTACTCACATGCTGTTTTCTGCCAGTATTTTCAGACTCCTCCACAGACCTGTTGGAAAATCTCGGTCTATGGACAATTCTCATACCTATGGCAGAGCAGAGCTGGAGCTGGTAAGGGTCCAGCATGTCATCTCAGCTGGCCACCACAGGCAGATGGATTCCTACAGTAATTGTTGCTAGATGGAGAGCATCCCTACTTTTCCCACACTTGGTGGGCATCATGGTACGAAAGACCTGGAGAATAAAGATTTTCCACTGAACAGGAATCAGAGATGCTGACCCGAAAGTTAGTTTGTTGGAGATAAAGTGAAAGAAGAAGAGCAGACTCAACAGACTTTTCTAGATAAAAAAATACTTTTCTCTGTTTGTGGACATAATGACACATTAACATAAAAAAAAGATATCAAAAATTTCACTGAAATATTTTCTTTTGTTTCTGATATGGGTCTTTCACATTTTGAAACATTTCCATTTTCCTTTGCTGTCTGAGTCAGTACTTTTTTCATCTTGATGTCTCCTGGCCCTTCCTACTCCTCTTGGTACTATAATAAAAGGCCCAGCTGTGTGAACGGAGATAATATCGCTCACGCCAGAGAAGAAGGGCTAACACACTTCTCTCTCCCACTCACATGTGGCAGAGGAAGAGAGTCATAGATAATCATGGACAATCCCATCCTCTTTCTGTCCCTACGTGAATAACAAGGAACCCAAGCAGGGCTCTCCTCCCATGAGGAGATCCTCTTCTGTGAAGGTAGGCTGCCTGCAGACTCCCACATCATCAAGTGTACCTTCATAGGGCTCTCACAGGATAAAGGTAGAATTAATATAAATAATAATATAATAATAAAGGTGTATTCTTACCTTCTATGGAATTGCTATAGATGCTTTGTACTTGCTCTTTGTTTAATTTCTTTTGGAAAACAACCTCGCATTTATTTTGATCATTATTGACCCTGGCCAATCACAAAACCTGTTAATGCATCTCATCCCTGCTTACATTAGGATTTTCTTAAGAGGCTGGAGCTGAAAAAAGCCAGTCTGCTCCCAAAGGGAGTTTTGCCTTCTACAGATTGAGATATTTAACTTTACTCATCTTTGTAAAGAGTTGTAAAGAACCCTTCCTGGGATAAAAGCTGCAGCAACCTATTCCAGTCCAAGCCAAAGCCCTCTGAAGTCAATAGCAGCACTGCCAACAACAAGTGTACCAACATCATTAATCAAGCCCCCAGCAACATGGAGATGCTGTAGAATGCATATTGTAACTTCTCTTGGAATGAAAAAAGAACAGTAGATTTTCCTGCTTCTTTCTCCTAACCTCTGAATGCCCAGGCATGGGAGAATTGTGTTTGCAGAACTTTTCAACACCAAAGACATCCAGCAGCCACTGGAGGGAAAAAACCCCACAATTGCGAATGTGACTAAGAGCCAAACCGAAACAATGTTAAGCACTAGAAAGCCACAATGAAGTCACAAGCCCAGAGACACAGCAGTAGCCTTCACTGGCAGCATACTGCTGCATTTCAAAGGGGGCTGCACAGCACCTGACGGTGACGCTTGGGTGGGATGCAGTCACAGCAAGTCTTGGCTGGACCACTCTGGCTTAGCCTGAGTGGCACGCTCTCCTGAAGGGCGCTTGGTCTGCTGGAATTGCTGGGTCTCCTCCCTGTTCTCAAAGCCAATGCTTTTGCTGAGAGATCAAAATGTCTGTATTATCTACTAACACTACCCCAAACCACAGAAATGGGATGGAAAATGACAGCACAGACTGGAGAGGGAAAGGAAAGGGGTGCCCAGCCCCTTCTCCTTCCATGGCAATCCCAAAGTGGGATAATTGAGGCCTCCCTGTTCAGAGCAAGGGTCCACGTGGCCAGCCTTCAGCATTTCTCTTGGAGATCCTCAACAGCTGCCAAGCAGTTCCTTCCTTCCCTGTGGCTGTGTACCTCTATTTTCTAGCAGAGAAAGCAAGGCTCCACCAGTCTGATGTTCGTATTTCAGTGGTTTAGAAAAAGTCACTTAAATGAACTGGACTGAAGCCGGATAGCTATTTTTTCATATATACACACGTTATCATACCCAAGAGCTCTTCAGTGCCTATGTACAGGGCACCCTTGACATGCTCTTCTTCCTTGTGTGCCATGAATTCCCAGCAGAAGAATCTGTACTGCAATTTTACAGAAAAAAATACGCAGCCCTGCTAAAAACTGCCCTGCAGCTCAGTGGCAGTATTTATTTCAATGCCTGCTATCCACATGACTCAGCCAATGCTATTATAGAAATTCCAGGGCTCAGAGAGATCCACTTAGGGATGTTACATCCCTCAGACCGGCACAAAGGGAAAGAATTTCGTTAAAAAACAAACAAGGAATTCTGGTTCCTTGAACCATACAAGCCTTTATCCTACAGGAGTCTTCAACATCGGAGTGAATCCCACAGATATCTGGCAACTACCAAATGCCACAGAACTTGGCTTCTGATTTTTCCTTGGTATAATTATTAGACTGGCCAACTTTCACAGGAATCTCAAATTGCCACAAAAAAGTCACTCTTACATCTCTGCTTCTAAAGATTAAGCTCACATCAACAAATGGAGATTAGGACTACTGAAAAGCACACTTATTTGGTAGCTTTTATTGACATGTAAAAGGATTAGAATCAGAAATCATTTGAATGTATTTTTAAAACTCCGGTCCTTTTTATAAATGTGCATAATTTGAAGCATCTAATTCTGAGTCTGAGAGAGATGCATATTGCCATTTGCAGAGTTCTTTCTGGATTTTTTCCCCCTCTCTCCTGTTATTATGATAATCAATATTTGTATAAAAACATTTTGGATCAAATATCACTTACTTCATACATGGTATGCATGGAGTTTAGTTTTTTGGGATTTATTTTCTCTATGTGGCATATATAACTGAGACAAGTTCATTGAAGCAGAAGTATGGAGTTCTAATAGATATTAAAATTCACTTCATTAATTAGTGCCTGAATTTAAATCGCTTTGGTATAATTTCTTTAAAGAAGGTGATTGTCTTAGAAAGCAGACTAAGCTTGTTTATTTGAGGTACTTCTCACTATCAAAACCCCATTGCCTAGAATTCATCTAAATATTCTAAATATATACTTACCTTAAGCCTAGGATAAAACTGCGTGCAACACAACTCCTCTTCAAAATACTAAGGGCGAATTTGGCTTTGCCCTTTCATTTCACTTATCTTATTGTCAGTTATTTATTTGCTGCTTGGGAGAATTCCTTCCCATCTCTTTTGCTTCCATCTGCTTTTAAAGGAGGTATAGAGGACACCCTGCCACTGAGGGTCAGTCATGGATATGGCTCTTCCATCCACTCAAAAAGAAAGATCCATCTTTATTTCCTTAGCCGAGTGAGTCTGGCAGATGGATGGCTTGTATACTCAATCCTCTGTCCCTCTGCTGTCATTCCTGACTTGGCCTAAACACAGCAATAAAAAACCAAACCAAAAAACCCCCCCAAAACCCCACTCACAACTGCAGAAGACTCTGCTTTTTGTCGCAAAAAGTTTCTTTTCACATACTTTTTAGTGTGTTTCCAGCTCTCATTTTAAGTGCTTCCAGCACTTAGAGGAGTGCGGCTTTCACTGCTCCTCCTGGGAGCCCAATAAATCTCATTCCCAAGAAATCTCTTTTACACATCCCCTCCTGCGCTTACAGCACTTTTCCAATCTTGGCCTATCATGAGTGGAACAAATATCTTTTTCCCCACAGAGTTTATGTAATGATGCAATAAAGTTGCAAAGGCTGTGTGCTCCACTGAGTTACTTCCACTCATCAGAAATTTATGTGATAACAACTTCTGTTTTGCCAGCAAGACATAATTTCTAATTTCAATAAATTACAAGATTTCTACAGAAATGCAAAGCCATCTGAAACAGACAATATTATTACAGACTTCATAGGAGACATAAGAAAAGAAGTATGGAAGATCTTTAAACTGCTGACACCAAGGCAAAGTCTGATGGGTTTTTCTCGCCCTGAGTTCAGAAGACTGGTTACAGATACCTTGCCAGCACTCACTCTGTGTGTGATGTTTCATTTCTGCTTTCAAAAGACTGGTGACTGCACTATTTTAGAAATTATAAAATGAAGTACTTTTGTTTGCATTTTACTTAACCCAGCTTGAATTAAAAGTGATTTCAAAGTAATGCCTAAGATGCTGTTAGGCAATTACCTTGCTATTTTGGACGGTGTGCCATCTTCCCTCACTCAAGGATAGGCAAGCCTGTGAAGCTGCCTGGCACTGCCTCCACAGCAGGCACTGAGTGAAAGGCAAAAATAAAAATTCCCCCTGGAAATTGCAAGGGAGGAAACTTTCTTCCAGGGTCTGGTGATCATCAAGAGAGCTATCTCACACAGAGCAAAAAAAGGGGCAGACAGCACATCTGAAGTCCTGAAGTCTTTTGCCCCTGTAGCTGGAAGTCATTCACTCTGCTGGTTCCCTCCAGGTCTGGCAAGTGCTGCACTGCAAAGGTGCAGCTTTCAGAGTTTGTTTCAGATAGACCACTAAATGCATGAGCATGTACAGTGCTCTCATTTACCATGTGTCCAGTGATAAACATCTGCACCACAGAGCGGCTTGTGGCTCGCGAGCTGAAATCACCTACAAAATTACACGCACATTCACCACTCTGCCATAGGAAGATCCCGATAGACAAATCTCAAATAACTGCCTAAATATGAGAAAGCTCTGAAAATTACTGCATTGATTTTTTGGAAATCTTTCCCCAAAACGATTTCTGCTATTTGTAGATCAAAAGCCATTGTTTATCTCGACTTCCAAAGAACAAGGCAAAATTCATAGCAGATGTGTCTCCAAATACTTAAATAGCTGGGTGGCAGACTTTTTTAAATTTGCTATTCACTAAAATAAACATGATGTGAAATTTGCCATTCAGTTTTGTTTGCAGGAAGGCATAACAGGAAGGCAACATGGTTTTTTAAAAAACGTTAAGGGCTCAAAAGTCAGACAGCTTGAAGAAAAATGCCATGCCCCTGGGGAGCTGTAATTATCCCTCTTGGCTCATTCCTAAGGGTATAGAGTCGAGAGTCTACTCAGAAACACAGGCTGAAGGGCCTACAAACCTAAGTAACAAAGGCAGCATCGCCATACTTCACCCTTGGGGCTAGAGCAGTTCTTACCGAGGTTTGGGATGTCCACTAGTCCCTGACCAACTACCCTAGCTCTGGCTGTGTAAGCAAAATAACATCTTTCAAATCCAACCTTTCTGAGCTTGCCTAAACTGCTTTAAATCAGAATAAAAATCAGAATTATGTCTTGCAGATGCTGCCTTTTTGTGCTACGCCTTGGTATCACTCATCTCTTTTCAGATAAAAAAGTCACAATTTCATTGGAGGTTCAAACCACTAACATTTACTGGCATCCCTGACACTGGGCAACAGAGGAATTAAACTAAAAAGTGGCAAGAACACAACTGCTAATTATCCTTTCACTCATAAAGTTCAAATATAGCTGCCTGTGTTTGAACACAAAGAAGGCCTGCAATTAGGGCACATTCAATTGCAAATGCACCACAACCCCTCTTTATTGTGCTTGTAGATGATGCAAAACAATACCTCAATACCAATTCTACTTAGTGGCTGTAATTTTCTTCAATAATGTGTGCATTAGTCACAGATATATTCCTGAAAGCTGTGATTCTACCCCCAAAAAGAGGAAAAGCAAACACACACGCTCAGGAGGGAGAGCTTTGTTCAACATGCTCTTTATGGCCTGGTTCTGTGATATACTCCACATCCTTAATCTGTCAAGAAGGCATTTACACTATTTGATATCCAATAATTTGTAAAGGAATCTGGCAGTGGTTGCCCTTGCCTTGGAAGGGTGTACACTTTGTGGACAGGGTCCTTTATGACAATCATATTTCTGTGGTGGGGAAATTCTGGCACTTCTCGGTTGATTTAATTCCTGCTCCTGCTCCCTAAAGTGGAAGGAAAAAACCTTGCAACAAATTTCTGTATGATGAGACGTTGTGGGAACCTCAGTTAATTTTTTGAAGTGACAATTTAGTAAGGATACTATAATTATTTCAAAAAGACTTTTTTTTTTTAATTTTAGCTTATGTGAAGTGTTGCACATTGCTGTCTGTGGTTGAATGCTTCCTCTTCCACATTTCCCTCCCAGCCCCACACTGTTAGGTCCTGTATTTCTCTGAATAGAGCCAAGCATAAGAAATGTGAAGGGAAATGCAGGATGTGTCAGAAGTATGTAAGAAATGTGAGAGAAATGAGAGAGGGTAGAAAAGTGTCTCATCAGCAAAGGATGCAGTGGTTTAAGCTGCTTTTTAGCTCCTCTACAGAGCTCCCTCCACCTGAGAGCACGGCCAACTTGCAAAGCACAGGGGCTTTGCAGCTTCAGGCTGCATTAAAGCAGGGCCAACACTTCTGAGCCCATTATACTAAATACTGGATGCTGATAAAATTTACTAATATTTCACTGTTTCAAAACTCAGAAATCGTGACAACATCCAAGGCACTAACAGAATTTATACAACACAGCATTTTAGAAGTCCAGTTCTGCATCAAAACCTCGCGATGGGGAACAAGTTTTCTCAGCTCACCACCAAGGGAAGTGTTCACTGCCTACAAGCACTGCTTGCACTTCAGGAAGATCACAGTGCTTTCCACATGAATGAAGAGGAAGGGTATCCCTTGTTGTGGTGGGGTTTAAGACTGACAATTTCAAAGATAAAGTGAGAAGTGAATGAACTCAGAGCACTGAAGCTAGGATTTTCTATTTTCTTCTGGATATTTTTCCTTTTGTGCCACTCAGTTTGTACCTGAGAAAAACTAATTTCTGCATTTGTTAAAAGTAGCAATATGCTAAGTAAAATGCTAGGGGAAAAGGAAGAAAAAGAAAAGATTATCACTAAAAATATGTTTGTTTTATGATAAAGCATATTCAATGAAAGTTAGTAAAAATTCAGAAAAATAACTAATACTGGTGTTATTGAAAACTGAAATCTTACAGGATTTCTGGCACGGAAAAGATTCTGATTTCAAAAAGCCTAAATAAATTTAAAAAATGTAAATTCTTCACCAATTTTTAAAAAACCTGCCAGTTTTCCCCAGCCTTTTAACCATAAATTGTGTCTGCTTTTTCAGGAAACAATGGCAAAAAGAGAAGGACATGCAGGAGTACGGTGGAGAAAAAAGATAAATTACTAATGCTAATGATGGATATGGCTAATGAAATATTTAGGTTTTTAAAACCAAAACAAAAGCTTCTTTTGAACAAGTTTCTTACATTCAGTAAGAGAAGAAGAAAAATTTCTTTTCAGCTACTCTTTGAATCCCTTCTTCAGCCTTCATACTTGACGTGCGGTCTGATATTAGATGGTTACTTGCTAGAAGCCACAGAGGAGCAGGAAGTGCTAAATGCCAAAGAGCCTTGAGAAACTAAAACACACTCAGCAGCAAACCACTGAGCAGATCTCACCATCAGCTACTGGTCTAGCTGCTGTAAAATATGCATTAAATCCTATGCTGCAGTTGTTTGGAGTTTAATTTCTACTTTGCCAACCATAAAGATTACCATCACATGCAAAATTTTTTTTTTTTAAGCCTGAGCCTAAGTCTGAATGTATTATTGCAAAGTTTTTGTCTCAGAAACTATACTATGTGTAAATGATATGTAGAATATACGGTTTATATTTGTAAACCATTGGTATTCCCAGGGTTTCCCCTTTCACGCTTAATCAGGCTGGGCTAATAACAAGAACCTACCCCAGTTATTCTGCAAGAGTTGGTGGGGAACAATGTCTTTTAGCCCAGTATAAAACAAGCAGGTTTTTATTTTGCACGTATTTTTGTATAAATTCAGATTAGAAAGGTCTGACTATGTTCTGACCCATGCTTCCTCTCTACATGCCCATCTATTTTATAAACTGAACTGTTTTTTGGGCAGACTTAAACTTTGTCAGTGCATTCAGTATAAATAATTCCTAGATTTTTCCTCAGCATCATTCTGAAACTACAAGTTACATGTAAGGTTGACCAGGATGGGATCTAACATTATAGGATGACGGCCTAAATAGATTGTTACAAAGAAGTAGATGCTTCAATTCTGTAAGTCAAATTTAACTTGCTTATGCTTGCTGCGTCCTCTTGATAGTATAAATTTTTAAATTGATGCAAAAATCTTAATGTGAACTTAGGACAGGATTGCACTTAATTCTTGGAAACTATAGAGTCATGCTGAGTCGAGTTTCTAAATCCCCCCAAATTATTATTGGTTTTAACTTCTACTGTAGATTTCTACCACAAATTGTCTGTCTTGGGCTTCTTGCAAAATTCTGCATTTCAATTTATGTTGTAAACAAGTCCTGCTTAATACAATGGAGAATCATGTTTTCTCATAACTCCCATATTTTCATAAGATGCTGGAATCAGCTGCTTAATTTATGGTGTTCTCTCATGGCATGAATATTCTCCCTCATCAACCCCATCTTAGGACTGAAAAACAACATTTTTCTAACTCCCAGAGAGCTTGGTAGGACTCTTGCTTGGTGTATATGGAAACTGGAATCTATAGGGGATTTTGGGGAAATCCTACATTTGGGGAAATACAAGTCGAGTGCAGAGGGAAATACAGACACATGTTAACAGCTACTTACCCACCCAAAATTTACCTTTTCCCCTAGATTCCATGCCCCCAGATAATCAGGTCAGTGTCTAGAGGTCGATGTCAATATTCTGGGTTTCACCCTTTCTAGATTCTCAAATACCTTCAGCTGTCAAAAATGTGTCCTTTACATCAACCCCAGAGTTTGTTCATTAAAAAGAGAATCTTAAATTTGCTAAGTTTGCGAAGTGGGGTACTCTAATCAAGAAAAGCTTAAGTAAATCCAAAAATCATCAATTTTCTTCTCATAACATCAGCTACTTTGATGCTCTGATCACTACATGAAAGCTTCCCCAGTTCTTCGCTTAACTGGGGGATTTTAAGCAGTCTTCATCCACCCTACCTTGGAGTCAGCAGCAGATGGCATCTTAGATGTCACTCACTACCATTTTGAATAAATTAACCCGCAAAAATACCCAAAATAATCCTGGGATGTACAAGTTTTGAGACAGGACTGTCATTTGCACTCAGGCTTTCATTTTCTTCTGCAACCCAACATCTGGGCTATGAGGTACTGATGAATTGCTGTCTGAATTCTTAGGCAGGTTTTCTTTTTTTGTCTGTCATCGGAAGGGCTCCAAAAATCCCATTAAAGGAATGGAAAGATGCATGAAGAGCTCACTGCTCCACCTGAAAGGTGCATTTCTTACAAATGGAATAAATTATCTGAAACATCTTTTTGCTAAAGAGCAAGACCTCAAGGGGAACTGCAACAATATGAGAGTGTCAATCCCAGAGCAGAGAGATTGGTGGTTTTCTGACTTCTGGTCTGAGCAGTAAGGTTCCCTTTTCATCAAGATGTACCTTACCACAGACCTCACCAGCTTCGGAAGAAAATGCAAGGCAGCACAGCAGAAACCACAACACTAAAAAGGGAGTGAACTGAAAACTGTCTACACAGACCTGCAGATAACGCGTGGGCACCGCAGCAGTGGAGATTGGTGCCTGAGGGCTGTCGCAAAGAGAACCACTGCTGCTGCTTCGCCATCAGAGCACAGAAGTAGCTGATATGAAACAGCACCTCCTCCATCCTGTACCCCAGGACCCACAGCTCATGCTGAGAGCTACCTTCAGCCCCACAACCACCAAATCTAGATTTTGGATGGGTTCCAGGAAAGCTTTTGAAGAGGGTCTGTTTTTGAAATTGCAGTTCAGTCCCCATCTGTGTTGGACACATTAAGAAACTCGACTTACTTGATCCACCTTTAAGGTGGGTTTAAATCTAGTCACTAAACATGGAAGACTGCTTAAAGGTGTGTAATTCAAGGAGCTTTCTGCAAGTGGCTATGGTGTTGCTCCGAAATTACAGAAGAGTATGCCTTTCTTCACCAATCTCTTTCAGACGCTCTGACAAACCAGCCAGTTGTCAGCTGGGGTGTTCCACAATATTGAAGTGATGCACAAACTATGCCTGCCACAGAGGCTTTGAACTTTGCTAACATTACACTTTTTCAGGGTCTAAATCAAAATTCTACATCATGCCACCCATACTTGTGATAAGTATCACCTTATTCTTCCTAGGGGTTTACAAAAGGCCTGACAAAACACTGGGAGAGGTGATAGCCCAGAAAGAGAAATTAAGTCATCTTCTACCACTAGCACTAAAAGAAAAGGTCAGCTTTAAGAAGAAAATCCTGAAAATATATTGTCCTCACACACTGGATGGCAGCTAATGAAATGAGGTGCTGTAAAGCGATGCCAGGAAGTTGCTTCTGTCAGTGTGTAAGAATAGCAGAAGAAGGAATGGAGGTAAGAAAGCACAGACAGCATAAACACAAACATGGGGACCACCCGAGCAGCCTCACTGCACGATCAAGATACATACAGTACTGACCTAGAATATCAAACAGATGCATTTTATGAACCACTGCCAAAGCTGCCTTAAAAAAAGCTATTATATTTCCCTTAGCTAGAAGGGTCTCTAAAAATATTGCCTTTTAATGGATCCTGCATAGAGAATGGTGGATCAGGAGGTGGTAAAACAAATGACAGTATGATCCTCTGCATGGGTACCAGCCACTGATGGAGTGTGAGGAGACAACATCTTCTCAGCACAACCCATGTCAGGTTCTAGAAAATGAAAACAAATATGCAACAGAAGCTGCAAATTGTGACTTCAACAGTTGCAAGTGACTCAGTCCAGGAACACGCATAAAGCAAACATTTTGCAGGTTATTTTAAACACAAGTTGTTCTTCTGTACATGCAGCAGCTGGAGCACAGGTAACATCTGATGTAAATGAGTCACCTACTTTAATCAAATGGTATGGCTAGAGACAAAGTCAGAAGCAAAATAATGACTCATATTGTTTCTCTAAGTGCTTCACATTTCTCTCTCCATTACAGTTGTTCTCCAGGTTAGCAGGAGAACGAAAAAGCAGGTTATTTTAATGGCACCTCAGTATAAAACCAATTCTTTAACCACCATATTAAAAATTAAACAGCTTTGCATCTTTAATGCATACTTTTCTTTTTGAAGAGGGAATCAACAGTTGTGTGGCCACATGTAAATGTTTTTGTTGTGTGCAGTGAGCAGCTGGAAAAAAGATACAGGAAGCAGCAAAGGAGAAAATATAGAATGAAAGAAAATATGACAAAAAAAAAATAAAAAACAAAGAAAGCAGCACTTGTCCCTTACTGGCAGGAAGCACATCCCCAAAATTAAAATAAAAAATCAAGTCAGGCAACAGGGATACTATAATGCAATGTGTAAGAAACTACAAATAACAACACATCTTTGAAAACACCATCATTTTACTTCCACTGGATTTTCCAGTCTCTTATAATGAAGCCAGCTCATTGTCAGTAGTTTTTGTACTTAAGCCACCAACCAACATAGTCTACGTTGTCTACGTTAGTATGGCCTCAATCTTGTTAGCTTCTGTGACAATCCCCCTGTGGGGATCCCTCTGGATCCAGGGGTGTACACATCCTGTCACAGGGCATTGTTCATGCAGCACTCTCCAGGCAGTGCTGAAATACACCTTACACCTAAAAGTAGTCCTTTCTGAAGCACCAGAACATTGTCCCTCCTGCCTGTCCCAAATGTCCTTCACCATAGCTTTTAAGAAGTCTCAGAAAAAAGTAGAGCAGAAAATTATACAGAAAATGGCATGGAGCTGTTTTTGCTCGAAGCCTCTGGCCCCACAAGCTGAATCTACTTGCTCCTATATGACTAAGCAAGTTTTCATTCCTTCTCTCCTCATCAGGCAGGTGTAGATGTATACTTGATCTTCCCCAAGCAAATGTTCTGCTTCATCTTACAATTCCCTGAGGGGCAAACATAAGAGAACATTGTGGTCCATTGCAGACCCAACCACGCACTGCACTGTCTTGTGCTGCAGCAGAGGAGGTCCCTCAGTGCACTCTGGAGCTTCCCTGATGGTGGTTCATGGGTACCCCTGCAGCAGTGTGTGAGTGCATCCAAAATACCGACATTGCCAGGGTGTATGCTCTAGTCAATAGAGCAGGGCTGATTTGCAACTGGGCAAGAACACATTGTCAAAATGTGCTCAGCTCTACGGAGACCAGAATTTCTTTTTCCTTAGTGCCCTGCCTCAGGAAACAGACTGAGTAAAGCACAGCCCAGCCACTTTGGCCACTCTCAAGTATCCGCACTGTAAACTAGGACCCTCACTTCCTCTCATTTTACACAGCAAATCTTCTCCAAATCCTTCAGGAAGCCTACTCTGTCCCAAAGGGCCAGCTTCCACCCCCAAATCATCCTGTGTGCACTTGCAGGGATGGGACTGCCTCTTGAAGGAAGATGGTGCAATTCTGACTTGCACATTGGTTTTTCTCGCCTATTAAAATCCCTAAGCGGATACGAGGGCATGAGGCAAAATTCTGACATGCAGTTGAAGTGTAATGTGTGAAGCAGCAAGATGAGGAGTTTTGATGTCCTGGCAATACACCCTGAAGCTTCCCTGGGACTTTTCTGCCCTTGCTGTCAGAGATGCTTTGGCAAATGCGTGCATAGCCACAGTGTTACCAGGATTAATTTAAATGTGTGAACATGGGTATAAAAAGCCTGGAACTCTCCAAACACCTTATCAAGGAGTAGATCAAGCACCACGTACCCCAGAAATCCACACTACTGGCCACCGAGAGAAGACAAGTCCTACGTCTGGGAGAGCAGGGCAGGGTGTCGAGGAGGATGTCTTTTCCCAAATTCCCAAATTCAGCTCAGCTCCGAAGTCTCGGACACAATGACCTTTCTCTCCCTCCCCCTTACCTGAGCCTCCCACGTTGGACCGCAGCAGGCAGGTCCTCCGGGAGAAGGAGAAGGAGGAGATGTCGCTTTGGGAGCGGCCGCGGGGACCGGGCAAGGACCAGATGGGCAGCGGTGCTGTCCCGCTGCTCCCTCGCCTCTCAGCCATCGTTGACGGGGAGCCGAGAAGGGCAGGGAGGAGAGAAGAGGAGGGAGAGAGGCGGCGAGGGAGGGGACAGGGAAAGTTTGCAGAGGAAGAGCCGCCCTTCTCTTCCGACCGCCCCGCCGGGACGTCGGCGGCGATTTTGGGTCTCTGGGAACATAAATTTTGTGTTTGCACAGGAGCAAAGCAAAGACGCACCCATCCCCCGGGCTGTCTTCATGCTCCCGCCATTGCGATCTCTCGGGGGAAAAAGGAAAAAAAAAAGAAAAGAGAATCAGTTAAAAAGAGCCGAGCAACTCACACAACCACTTCTGTTTTGTGTAACAGCGTGCCCTCTCCCCCGCAAAGCCGGAAGGTTGCACAAGGCATCGCATCCCTGCAGAAGAGCTGCGAGGGAGACGAGTCAAATATCCCCCCCATTACCTCCCTCCCCATCTTTCTTAAGGATTGGGTTGCATGTAAGAGACTTAGCTAACTTCGGCAGGAAGGTGCTCTCCTGCCTTTCAGATCAGTGACACAGACCTAGGCAGAAGCAAAATCAAGCTTCATGGTTTCGTTTCCTGGTGTTTTACAGAAACCCTTTTACAACACGATGAATCTTTAAGATGAAATCTAATGTTTACACTGCTTCTTACAGGCAAGTCATACTACATTCTACCTTGAATAAAATCCTCGCTGCCGTGCAGCCACAACAACAAAGACAGAAAAGACTGCACCTTATATTTTTCATGCATCCAGAGTTGCACTATCTAGCTATCCAACGTGAAAGTTACATTCAGGCTGCATTTTAACAACTACGGCTCTCCAGGTCTGAATCAAAACCTATCAAGTCTGAAATTTGTCGATGCGAAATTCAGTTTCTGGTTTCTGCTTCCAAAAACAGGCAAGTGCCTTCGTCTCAGTGCCGAGCCCCGTGCAGCTCCCCAGGCACCGAGGTTTTGCGATCTTCCCAGCAGTCACCCTCTGCATTTGTCCAAGCAATTGATCCAGTACAGGAGTCTCGTATGTCAGCCATTAGTCTGGTCAAAAGGTCTTTTTTGCTCAGCATCTCCCAGGGAATTGCCTTCATTATGTCCTCTCCTTGTTCCCCCTGCTGACAGGCCAGCCTGCTTCTCCTCTAGCCACAGAGCTTTCCCAGTGGGACTGTGCTGTGAGAGGGAGAGGCAGGGGCTTCTCCTCGCAGGGCACAGCAGTGAGCTCCATGCTTAGAGCCCCTCACAGGGGACCCAGAGGCTCCATGGTCACACAGGCAGGCACGCGGTACCCATGCTTAGAGAGCTTTCAGCAGCTGCACACATCAGTCCTGTGTTAGTCACAAAATCTGACAATGTGCTATTTTTATTATTTACCCTTTGCAGCTTGCATCATTACAAATGTGATTGTACACCAAGGACCTTTTTCCCCACCATAGATTTCAGCAGCTGGGCGTGTGTGGGCTGGTGATGTTTTTCTGGACCTGTTTATGCCTTAATCAGAATTGTACTCATCATTGCTATTTACTGAAATGTTTGCCACTTTTCTTTTTCCTTCCTTTCGTTGTTTTGTTTTGTTTTTAATTTAAGATATGTGATCAAGTTCATTATTGAAATATACAGTCCCTGCTCCAAACCTCACCAAAGTTTATGGCAGGTCAGCGAGCTTTGGGTCAGACCCTGAGCCTTTTTAAAATCATTTTTCCTTCCAAACATTTTGAGCCACAGAGCAATTGTAATTTTGTCATGCTGTACAAAATGTATGCTTCAAAATTCCCACATTAAGGAGCGGCTCAGTGTCTGCAATCCTTTAGTGTGATCAAAGAGGAGAACATAAAGAAATCGAAAGATAAACTAGAAAGGATACCATAGCAAGAGGTCAAAGGCATCTAAAGATTCCTTTTGAGAAGCAAAGTGACTTCTAAAGAGGTGAGGGCAAAAGAAGACATAAACTAGGTCAACGGTGAATGTAAAAGAGACTTGAAGAAGCTCCTGTTATAATATCAAAGTGCTTCGGTAAAGCAGGGTAATGCGAACAGTCAGAAAGAATAATATGATGGAAATCACAATGTTTTTTATCTGCCTGTAACTTATTATATTAATCAAGGTATATAAATGAAAATACTACAAAATCATGTACATCTTGTTTTCATAGCCCTTTAAATATTTTTTGAATTAGATGTAACTAATTTTGAATTAGCTGCGGTTAATGGCTCTGGAAACTCAAGCTCTGTTTCCATAGAACATCCTTCCCAGTTGCAGAGAGATTAGTTCAGCTGCCTGCTCATTCATTTTCAACTGTTCTGATGAGATTGCCAAAGAAATTTCCATTTGTGGTAATGATTATGGAAAGCCAGTATTTGCTGATTAAACCAAATTACTTCACAAAGACTGTCCCATGGCAGCTGGGGGCTGAAGTAAAAATACAGAATTCGGGCATCTGGAAAGACTGGAAAAGCACCAGCTAGGTCAACAAATTGCTGGAAGACGTATCTTTTAAAGTATGTGCCTGCCACCCGTGATCCACAGCACAAACGTCAAGTGTCATCTAATGAATTGAGGCAGCTTCAGCACAGGCCATTCTAACGACCAAAGAAATGTTTCCTTGACAGGTTTTGGGGCACCTCTCTGCCCGGGAAGCCTCCACGTACAAGGCGGCTGGAAGGAGCTACGGAGCGGTGTTACATCCGGTCCTCCTCGGGAAGGCCAGGGAAGCTGAGCCTGTGGTCGGAAGCAGCGGAGTAGCTGCAGATCCAAGGCTCGGACCTGGGCCCCGCTGCAGATCCAAGGCTCGGACCTGGGCCCCGCTGCAGATCCAGCAGACGCGGTCAGGCTGCTCCCGGACGAGCCTGCCGGCGCTGCCGGGGCGCCCAGGGGAGGAGCGGGCGAGCCCCGGGGCCCGGGAAAGCACGGCGGGATGTCGGCCGAGGCATCAGCCAGTTACTTTATTTTCTTAAAATCCTTAAAATCCAGGGGGCAATTTGTGGTCCAGCAGCCAGATAAAGCGGCACTGATGGGGACGAGGCCCCGGGCAGCGGGCGGGGCGGAGGCGGCGCGCAGGGGCGGCGGTGCCGGCCGGGCGCCGCCAGGGGCAGAGCTGGAGCCCGGCACTCGTGTTCGGCCGGCGGGCTCGGCGGGGCGGGGACAGCCCGAG
>VZRR01005447.1:0-50778 GCA_013398015.1 Oreocharis arfaki
ACTGAAAGAGCAGTATGACTCAAAAAAGGTCTGCACCAGGCAACAAAGTCCTTTTTCCCAAACTTCTCTGTCAGCCATGCTGAAGCATGGCAATTTTCCCTTTTCTCCTCAATAGTTATGGAACTTGCATGTGTTTGGGTTCATATTTATCATCAGTAATAGGGAAAGAATATAAATATTAAAATAATTATGTTCTAATAAAAAGATTACAGAATTTTTTTTTTTTATCTTTAAATTACCTGCATTAAAGTTACCTCAAGGTCCATTGCAAAGGTGTAGTAATTATTAGCTTAATTATTAACATCTCTCAGCAAGATAATTAGTTGGGCACCAAATTAAAACCATTTTTGCCTGAGGTCTAAAGGGGATAATCCAGAAGATTATTTTAATATTTCAGGTTAAATATTCAAGGTGGCAGAATTTCTGTTTCTGGGAACCATGAGCTATTTCATGGTTGAAAATTAAATTAGAAAAGGGAAAAAACCCCCATCAAACAATGATTGCGAAAATTGGCCCACACCCCAACTTTAGGCATTGCTAAAAGATGGTTGTATCACCTTTCCCTCTCGATGATGATGGCAATGCTTGTTTAGCAGGCTGCAGCCTGATTTTTCCACCTATAGGCCCCACCAGCACAGCCTGTTATGTCACTGTCTGAATGGACAGACCATCACTTGAGGGGACAAATCATGCAGATTTCCTATCATTGCACCTTCACTGGAGACATACTGAACCCTGTGACTTCCTCTGCAGCAGAGGACACAATATCCTACAGGATGAGACTGCTGAGGAGTCATCTGTGATCATCATCAGGGGTTGGATGGACTGGGTGTGGTGGAGCAGCCTTTGGGGTTTCTGGGCTGCTTTGCCCTGGGTAGGAAGGTGATCTCACAGCAAACAGCCTGTGCCATGTGTGAAAGAGACCACGAGCAATCCCCAGACCAGCCGAGCCCTCTGGACGGCAAGGGGCAGAAGGGTCCCTGTTTCCAAGCCCCTCCTCACCTTCCTCAGCAGTGGTGCCTCTCCCACACCAGGACCCCAAATGCCACACACTGCCCAACTCACTCTGCCTGAGCCCTTCAGCCATGTCCTGCATGAGGGTTCAAAGCTGCAGTGCAGCAAGATTGTCACCCACCCTCCGTACTGCCATGGGGCCAGTGAAACAGCCACGACCCACCCACATCCAGCAGGACCGGCTCATCCCTGTCTCCTCACTAGAAAATATGGTATTTTTGCTCACTGGTTCTGGAAGAAGAACCCTATTCTGATTGCAGGAACAGCCTTGGGAAAAGCAAAGAGGCAAAGGGTTTCATCAGGCAAAATCCTACGTGTTACCCCTTTTGTTAAAGGAAATTCAGCTGCTTACCCATAGCTCTGGTATTTTCATTTTGTTAAAATAAGGAAAGCTCGTGCTATTTAATTCTTGTTTTTCATACCTGCCTGAGCAGCTCAGAAAGGCTCTGCCTTGTCACCACAGCAGCCAGCCTTGAGGGGTGGTGGCAGTCCTGCAATAGCAGGGGACATCATGGGGCAAGCTGGGCCATGTAGCCTCATCCATCACTATCTCAGGCACCAGTCACAGCTGTTTGTCTCAGAAAGGAATCTGGCACCACGTCTCAAACCTGATGTCACAACTACTGCTCTGTACATGCTCAGTGGGAGGCTGACAGAGAACCCTCTCATGTTTATCCAGCACAAAAGTCTTTTCAAGGCTGCTGTTTTCCTTCTTGTGCTATGAAAGATAACAGCTTCATACAAAAATAAACAGGTTTGCAAACTCTTCCTGGGCACTAACATCATGGTAGTGTAATATGCAAAGGGGTCTGATGCAAAGCAGCTTTTTAGCAAACAGACACACTCTGCTCATGCCTTCCCGTGATATAAATGTTTTTTTCAGGGAAAAAGCTAAAACTTTTAAAAAACTTTTAAAATCTGTTCTCCTTTTTAACAACTGATAACAACTAAGTTTAAAAATGAACCTCTAATAAAAAGCTAAACCATCCAAATATTTAGTTGAAATACAGAAGCTGAAATACAGAAAATCACTTTCTTACCCACTGTTGATGACTGAAATGAATCAAATAATACAATGGGATTAAGGAAAGAACTTGATAATTTTAGAAAACAACACATACTAAGGTAATAGGACTTGCATGAAGTACAAATTGAAGCAACCAGAGAGTATTGCCCCCATTCTCCTCTCCAGTGTCAAATGTGGACAGACACAAACTTTTGGGGCCAAGGAATGAGAAAATAAGGAGATTTGCACAGCAGGTCCCCATCCCCTCTGCCCTCCTGCAGTCCTGAGCCCCACATGCCCACTGCCTGCACGGTGCTCAAGCTCCCAGCACAGCTCCTGCTGGGTACCAGGTGCCAGAGCTGCACTGGGAGAACAGGAGGCAGGAGCAGTTTAGCTGCGGTTTATGTTGAGGCTGCTCTCGCCCACGCTGGGACAAGATGGGTGGTTTGTCTAGGGGACGTTTCACTTCCCTTTGGGGCTCTGACCATGTAACAGGGTATCAGGACTTGAAAAGCAATTATTAGTTCACTATGGTGAGATACACTGAGGATGATTAATCAGAATGATCCAAAAAAAAGTAGTAGAAAAATGCCCACACTAAAAATTAGGATGCAGGAGAGGGTCTATGCACAGACCAAATCTCTGGCCTCTTTTAATCCAGAGAGTTCTTTCTGTTTTAACAGTCCTGCAATCTGTCCCCAAGGTGAGTCTCACAGCCTGATTATTGCCCATTCAAACTGAAAAGACTGACTGAGGACTCTGGATATTCAGTTTCACTTGCAGCATTATAATGCTTTATCCACAGAGATCACCTATCCTGTTTCCAAGTATCTCTTGAAGAATTACAATGGTATTCCAGCAGGTCTAGGCAAGACTATAGTTGTAACAAGTTTACTTTTTTTTTTTTTTTTTAACTGAAGCAGGATTAGTCTCTTAGTTCTCAAAGAGACAAAACATAATTATGATCAGATATAAAAAATGCCCTGATAAAATTCTGAATAAAACCTGGGCTATCAGTTGGTCAATTAATGTTCCTTATAAATAAAATTCATTAATAAAAACCAGTTAAACTCACCTTTAACCAAACATGAAAATAACAGAAAGAAAATGGTGTGGCTTCTTACATACAGCTTCTACTGACAGCATGTAAACATTTTTCCCGTATTGCTTTAAAGGAGAAACAAAGTACATCTTAAATGGAAGGAAAGATTATTTTTCAGTTGGATTTGTGACATGCAAGGGAGAGTATCATAAGAATAACATGTTTGGGGGACATAAATGACATCTGAAACGCTTCAGGATCCTTTGTGATCTAACAGTGGTGACCAAATCAAACCATATGAAGGGAGAAATCGCAGGCAGCTCATAAGCATTGTGCCCACAACGGGGTGTTTGGGTTCCTTTTGAGCTATGTGTGTTTGAGCAAGACCATCTGGACATCGCCAAATTGGTTCTGGATAGAAATACATACCCACAAAGCAGAAACTCACAAATAGCAACTCGCTTCTTGTCCAAGACTGCCTGTCAGGGCTCCCTTGTTTGCTGCACACCTGTTGCAGAGCACAGAGGGTAAGAGTCAGCCAGGCTGCATCTGCACACCCAGCAAAATAAGGGTCAGTAGGTGAGGTGTGGGAACCAGAGCTGGGAGTGGGGTGGAATGGAGGAGCAGGGATAGTGACCCTGGAGTTGTGCTTTGGGAGCAGAGGGAAGGGCTGTGGACAGTGCTGTCAGAGAGCTGGTGAGGAGGGAGGGCAGAAGGCCAACATTGCCCAGCTTCCTCACACGTCTGGTGCCTCTTAGTCACATGCACATTTTTATAGGTGGCAAGATAAGGCAATAGCACTTGGCCGTCCCTAAAACCCCAGAGGATTAGCAGTGTGAGAGGAATTTAATCTCCCGGCGTGTCTGAGTAACATTTCGGTTTATGCCATTTGAAGGGTTCTCCCACTCAGCAGCAGTGGGAGGCCCCCAGTGAGCTTCCCAGATGGGAAGTGTCTCTGATATACCAGAGGGATTAACTTTGGCTTCAAAGACATTGCAAGCTAATGGACAGAAGGGTCATGCAGCAGAGCACTGGCTGGCACAAAAGCAGGTTGTTCAACCCCAGAGCAGCCCCTACCTGACTACCCATTTTTCTCGTAAATAGTCACACATGTGCTTGAGCAGGACTTCACTTCAATAATCTGAACAGTATTGGTCTCCACCATTCACACGGGCTTAGGAAGAGAAGAGCATTAAATCTCAATCGCCTCCTTTATCCAGAGATAATGGACATTGATAAAGCTTTGCTAGTTAAATATTTTTGATCTGTCTGTGACATCTGCCTTCTATTCATAAGCATTAGGTATGCAAGCAGATAAACTAGAAATTGTAAGTATTCGTGTATATGTGGACATTCATACATAGACATCTATGCACACACTAAAGCTCCTTTGTCTTGCAGTATCTGCCAGGCAAGAAAAAGCACCTGACTACTGTGTCTGGCACACTGCTTATCTGGTCCCAAGGCCAAAATCAGTGAGGGAACACTTCATTGCTGTTACTGGTCATTGAGTTGCCAAATCTGAATTCACACCACCAGGAACACTTTCTCACGAAGTGCAAAGCAGGAGTGAGTGGATACTAAGCAGAATTTGCTTTCCTCAGGGGTCCTGTGGGCCCATTTCTCCCTCTGGACCAGAGCTCCAACAGCCCTCTTGGATCACTTTGTCTGTTACTGTGTGACAATGTACTGAGCAACCACGGGGAAAAGATTATAAGACAGCTGTTGAGTGGATTGGAAAACTATCTTAATTTCCAGGTGAATAAGGGGATTTCTGCTCAGGTCATATCTCAGTCACATTTTTTTTCTGTTGAGTTTAACCTGTAGGAGTCAGTAGAAATGGGAAATTTTCAGCAAAGCAATTTGAAGTCTCTCACAAAGTGATGGCGGAAAGGAGAAGAATTAAGTTTCTTTCTCCTGACTTAAGGTCTAAAGCTGTGCCAACTGAAGTTAATAACTATTCCACTTGTTTCAGGAGCAGAAACATCCTCGTGCATTTAAATCACTAAAAACCTGAAGTATCAAGTGTATTTCCACCATGTAGACCAATCTAGCAGCATAACACACTCTGTTGGGTGGGTAGAGGTGTAATTTATTCTGTTCACATGCACAAATGACTCTTCGTCATCAGAGATTTGTAACATTTGATAGAAACCCAAACCATCCAAAAAAAGTAGTTGCCTCTCTGAACACTTGAGAGTCGGAAGATAATAAAAAGGATGACAAAGCAAACTCCTTAACCACAATTTTAATAAATATTGCACAAATTAATTAGAGATTCCAAGCACTTGTACAAGAAAAGATTGTTCCCCCTTGATTAAACATACACTACTGCTGGAGGTGTCTGAAGGGTCTTCCTGTCATTGCACTGGAATTCAGTGTTTGATCTTCCTACCTGAGCTTAAACTCACATGCTGGCAATTCCTTGTCTTTTCAGTTTATAAGTGTGTCTCCTGTTCTTTTTAAAGAAAAGGTCAGTGCTCTTCACTTAAGTAATGTCATTAAGGAATCAAACCTCATTTTTTTCAGCTTGTGCAACTGAAAGGCACAACCTCCATTTACCTCACTTCCACATTCTGAATATGAGGGAAAAAATGTCACTGCAGATAATCACAGGCAATGAGGAGTAATTTCTAGTAGTCCATCTCCAAGATTGCTCCCTACAGCATATTTTCCAACTTTTTTCCTGATGTATTAAATGACTCATTTAATAAGCTAACTGTTCCTTCTTATCCTAGGGGAGACTATTTTGCAGCGCAAGATGTTCATGTTATGACGGTCTCTCTCGTTATTCCTAGTTATATATTCTAATATCAGTCTACCTGACTACCTTTTCACCACCCTGCAGTCTGTTTCTTTATGTGTCTGTCAATACAACAAACTGATTTCCCACCAAACAAAGAACTTACATTGTTATTGGTTTCTCCACCTCTCTGACTGTTCCATCCAGGAAGTGTTATTTAATATCATGTACAGAACCAGCTTATTCTCATTATAAAAACATGACTGGTTTTTTTTAACTACATGAAGGCAATAATGTCTGCAAAATCAATGTCAGTTTAATATATTGTGCTGCTTTCTGGTTAGAGGGTGGATCCTTCTCTTTAAAGAGAGAGACAGTTTTTCCTCCAGTCATGAAATTCGGAAATTCTGGACCAAGACATAATATTCCATCTGAGCAATGATTCTGAAGGAAGGGGAGGGCTGCTTCAGTCAAGCTTTTATAGCTCTTTGTTCAGCTTGGATTTGTAGTCAAAAGCCAAGATTGAACACAAACGTTTTTAGTCATAATGCAATGGCTTTTTGGAGCATAGGTCCCATAGAGAATTAGAAAATGGGATAAGACTTTAGATTGCAGTTTGGGGTTAATTGTTGTTAGTTACACCTTTAGCCTGTGCTTAATCCAAGATCCCCAAAATCTATTCATAATGTTTACACTGATGTTCCCTTTCATGAGTAGAGCCAGATTTGGACCTAGGGTATAAACTGCATTGAGCTATGCCATATTCCAGCTGCTTCACACATCCTTAACTCATGTTTTATGTGAGTTTATATGATGCTGAGGGCATTATTTTAGCAATGGCCAGTTTCCTGTTGATAGCATGACCACGTCTGAGTGACAAATTGTCTCCTTCTGGGAAATATCTCAAGATGTTTCTGTTCAGTTCAGCAAATAGCATCAAAATGTACAGGAGCTGAATTTCTGTTCACTTCAGTAATGTAATATTCTACTGCTGACAGCCTCCCTGGATGGCTTGTAGTCAACTTTCCAATCCAATAAACCCACTATATGGGCATAAAAATGAAGCAGAGTCAGATAACCATAAATGAGAGAGCTCTGCCAAGGAAACTGATAAAGCACTGTGCAGGACCTAACAGTATAAAACAGAGAGGCCAAAGAGAAATTAAATAGGCCTGGGATATAGAAATTTTCCTAATCAATACCTCTACAACATTTCCCCTCCCTGTAAGCACTACTTGCCTCTTTTTGGTTTCTCCAGGCTTAGAAAAATCTGGAATATGAAGCAAATTTTTCTGTGAAATTTAATGGTTCTAATCCCATCATCTGATTCATCTGAAATTGCATCTGTTGCTTGAATCATTCAAGGGCAGATTTGGAGGGCAGAACTCTATCATCATACAAAAGGTTGAAAATGTTCATGACATCCAGCAAAATATTTCCCCTCTTTCTGTGAGTGCTGGCCTCACCTATGCTTCTTTGAGCTGCAATCTGTAAGTCCTATTTTGCTGAAGTGCTGGAAGGGCTGACTGGTGCCCAAGACTTACATAAGTCTCTGCCTGAACAGAAAGTTCTTGTAGCACCTCCAGCAAGACCAACACACAAAGCCCACAGGCATGCGGAGGGAAAGGCTACTGCCCTCATCAGAAAACGGAAATAAGAAAAAAACTAAGAGTAACTTACAAGAAAAATTAGCTCTCATATTTTCTTCTTAGCACAGGTTCTGCATTTGAGGTCTCCTGAGGTACCACTACTGTGCACTGATGATGTATATCATGCAGATAAACTATGGCAATGGAATGATATTTTTTTTTTCAACTGAATTATTTTCCTGGTCTGAAAAGAAATATGTTGCTTTCTGACAAATACTGATTAGCACAAATCTGCAAAGACTTGATAAACCAGCACTGAAATGGCTATTGTTTGACAAAGTAGCACTCTGAAAGCAGTGAAGTGTGGCACAAACACAAAACACCCCCACCACATTTGGAAACCAGAAATGCTGTGTTTCTGTGAGGTGTGTCACCCAATCTGATTTCAGCTGATATAAATCACTGCCATGCTGCCAACAGAGAATGGAAACAATCTCAGCTGCTCCATTGCTACAGGACTGTGCCCCTATTTCACATCACATTGGGTTACCTGTAGTGAAAAGGCTGGCATTGCTTTACCTTGAATTTTAATATAGCCCTAGAGCTAGCTTTAAAGATCAGCTAGAATATGATTGCCCTGATGTGACTCTATAATCTCACACACAAATTCACTAGTATGATGAGACCCAGATCCCTCCCCTCCACACACACAGACAGACATTATATTTCTTGATTGTGCAAGACACATTCACACGAGAATTAGGACTTCAGCAAAACTAAACACAGTGACAAGCTGTGCTGTAAAAGTTGTTATGAAGAGTCTCTGCATAAAAAGAAGTTGCTTTAGGATCCAGGTTCCTTCCTGAACTGTAGAGGCAGTCAGATATCTTTTCAGATGCATAGAGACTTGAGCATTGAGTTTAAAATGGCCACATGATATAAACTTAAGTTTCCATCGGGTTTAGAGGTATCACCCATAGCTCGCTCCATCCATTCTAGACTTCCTGTTAAACACCTTCTGAGGAAAGCACCATGCAACAATCAAAATGCGCCTCTCCACAAAGAGAAGTAGCAAGTTAGAACAGTAAAATCCTTCACTTAATGCTGAGCTGGAACTTTTTCATCTCTCTCAATAGATCTTCCCACTTCCACTCCTGATCAGGAGTTAAACAAAGAAAAAAGAAACCCACACTTTTGTAGGCAGTCTCTGCTGCAAGCCTACCTCATCTCCTACAAAGGCATAATAAAGATTGGCTCAGTTTTGTCTTAACGTGAAACCTGTTCCCTTTAAGTCTAATTCTTCAGAAAGGCTCTGAGTGAAAGTATAAATTGATGTCAAGTTTAGGTGATCTGAGGGTCTTTAAATTTGGACAGTTCAGAAATCAGCCATAAGGAGCAGCAGTGAAGCAGCTCGTGTTCCCCAGCCAACACAGCACTTCTGCGCCCCATTCTCACCTTGCATAGTGCAAACAGGAACAGCTCCAGGAGACCAGGTGGAAGGACTCCAACAGCATAAAACACTCCCATAGAGTTTAATATGCCATCATTTTCATGATCATACACATTACAAATAAGAAACCCCAGCAAAGTGGGGAGCAGAGGCCTGAAACAAGACATATGGCCATCAAAACACTTCAGCCTCGTGACTTCTCCAGGTACCTCAAGTCTTTGGCAGATCTGAAGACCTTGTACCTTGGTATCCACTGTTAGCAAGTGATGTGGTTAACACATTTTGTTCACAGAGGTGTTAATTTTGTTTGGGTTTTTTGTTGATCTACTCATGTTTAGTAAAATAAGAGTCAGAATATGTAAATTATGTTCAGTTCCCCAAGACTTTGACGCATATTTTTCTTTTGCAAATAGCTGATGTTCACAGTGAACTGAATTCTGTACAAAAGCTGTATAAAGACCAGCCTACTTTGAAGAACTTGCACTCCAAGGACTCAAAAGGTAAAAAGGGGATAGGGATAAGAATAAGTAAAGAACAAACCACTGTGCCCTAAAACTTGCAACTAACCAGGCACAGATAACACAAACTGTTACAATAGGCTTGCTGAGACTGGAAGGTGACATTTTGTACTGATACAAGGACACAGTGTTTCACACCAATTTCACTTCACCTGTCTTTGGCACAGTATATCATCAAGGCCAAGAGCTTCACAGCAATCAAAAAGATCCAAGATTTTATACAAGTGTCAAGAAAGGGCAGAATTATAGTAGCAAACCCTAAAGAAAAAGGGAAAAAAAAAGAAAAAAAAGAACAGCAAGACCTGCAAACCTTCTTTCCTCCAGGCGTAAATGAATTTTCCATCCACAGAAGCTGGGAGAAAATTTCTCAAAGGTTAATTTTAAAATTGCCACTAGCTGTGAAACTTCTTGTCTGCTCTTTGGAAGCAGCTGGTGCTGTCTGCTGCCAGCTGCAGAAGACTGGCCTTCATCAACCTTGGGTCGGACCTGCTCTGGCGATTCTCCTCATCCTATATATATATCAAAGTGGAAAAAAGAGAATGCTGTCACAAGAAACCACAGACAAATATGTTTTAAAAGACAAGGTTATCCATTTCTCCTTCCTTGGTGAAGGTTTGGAAATAGAGCTGCTGATATCTGGGATTTTCAAACATCCCAAATGTTTAGAAAGTAATGTATGACACCGAGAAGTCTTACAAAAAAAAGTTCTATTCATCTTGTACATAACAGCACAAAAAGGGGATATTTAATAAAAAAATATGAGAGCAATGAACAGAATTTGAAATTGCCTTAAAATCTCATCTCCACTTCAACGATTAATCAATTTCACCAGCCACTTATTGCTTAATACACAGCACATCAACAGAGATTATTGCTGAAACAACAATTCCTCTTAGTCAATCCTAGCAGGGGCTGAAATTTTCCAGAGCAAAACAAATTATTCACACTGACGGCCCAATGATTGTCTGCAGAGAAGAACAGGTAATAGAATATTTTCCAAAGACAAACACAACACACATTTTGGACCACTAAATGTGTCAAATGTGTTATCCTTTTTCAACTTTACAAAACACCAATGCAGCAGTTTCTAAATGCACTGTGACTTGCTAATTCTCCTGAAACAGAAAATAATTTTATTAAACAAGTAACAGAACAGATATTATTTCCCTAGCTATGAGAAATGTGGCTCTAAGGCTCATAAATACACTTCTGAAATCTCTAGCTGAAATCCTTGCCTCATTACCCACAGCTACTTTCTTTACAGGACTCTTTCAATCTGAATATGCATTTTAAAACCCAAATCTTCATCATTTGCTGGAAATTGGGATAGTTCCTCTGATTTTAATAGAGCTATGACAACCTGTATTGCCTATAAATCAAGCCAGGAAAGGAAAAAAAAAAAAAAAAGATATAACCACTGTTCTAAGCATTCAGAACAAAGTTTAAACAGCACTTCATGTTAGGAAAAGAAAAAAGGCAGAAAGAAGGATCTGATACAAAGCTGATTTTTCTCAGTCAGGCCTTTTTCATACAGTGGCAAACAGACAACCCCAGGTCTGTATGTACCCATCTGCCTCAGCCTTTCCTAGGTGGAGCATTTTGCAGAAGGATGCCAGAGTCCTGCGGGTGTGGAGGTCTGTCTTACATACCCAGTCCAGGAATAAATGGATGAGTCAGAGTGCAGATGGAGACTTTGAGCAAATCAGAAGAAACTTCATTACAGAAAATGTCAGCAGCAATTTTGGTCCATACCACAGAAATTAGGCTCCTTGGCAAATGTTTGTTGAGACAAATTTATTTTCATTTATTCTATCACTGTCTTTTTCTACCCTCTGTACTAAACGTTGATTCTTCTCTGCAACTTTCACAACATCTGCTTCTGGCGCCTCCTGTTCTACCTGTATGGTAAGAGAAATCTTGCCAGGAGAGCCCTTGAAGGGTTTAATAATTCTGGAGCTGTTTACTGAAAGAAACACTTTTAAGTACCATAAAAGTTGTCTATGCTCTTTAGAGAAAGATGTATAGCAATCCCTTACTGTATATATAAGGGAAGCACTTTGGAAGTCTGAAAAGGAATAAATACCATCTCTCTCTTTGTTGTGAGAAGATCCTTGAAGAGACTGGTTCTCATGAGTGTCCCTAGGTGTGGGCTTGCAGCCTATAAAGAATGGGGCAGAGCACAAGTGTGTATAAATTCAGTCAGTGCAGCTTCCTGACACTTAGGAGGAATTCAGTCTCCTCAATCAGGTTTGCTGCTTTTGACGACGTGCTCTAAAACACGGCTTCTCTGTGTTTTATCTGTCCTTCTTGTTATCAAAAAGAGTGAGTTTCAAAGAATGACGTGCAGAAAAATGTGTAGCATCTTCCTCATGGACTCAGAACCCTGCAGGGGAATTAGTTAAAGGGCTGTTAACCAAGGGTCTGATGAAGATAAAGGCCATAAGCAGATCACTGCACGTAACAGGAAGAAGGTTCCTCCTCCTTCTCAGAATTTGACAAGTAGGACTGGAACCTTCTACAACAGGTGTGAGGCTCTGAAACTGGAAAGTCAGACAACTGATGAGGTGGTCCAAGGTCCTTCTGGGACAGTGGAGCCCCCTAAAGCATCACCACCTGTACCCCACATGAAAACCTCCTCTGTTAAGAGAAAAAGTAGGGTGGTTGTAATAAGACACTCCCTTCTAAGAGGAATCCAATATGCAGACTGGACCCAACTCACAGGGAAGTCTGCTGTCTCCCAGAGCTGTAGAAAATGGACATGCTGAAAAACTCCCCATCCCTCTGATTACTGTCTGGTATTGGTTGCTCAAACTGGCAGCAATGAAATAATGAAGGGAAGTCCAAGGGCAATCAAAAGAGACTTTGGGGCCCTGGCACGATTGGTAGAGGGATCAGGAATACAGATAGTGATTTCCTCAATTCTTCCAGTAACAAAAAAATGATAGTTTTATGAATAGGCAGATCCATCAAGTCAATGCATGACGCCAAGGTTGGTGACAGCAGAAAAATTTTGGGGTTGTTGACCATGGGAGGATCTACTCAACACCTGGTCTACTGACACCTGGTGGGATGTGTCTTTCTCAGAAGGGAAAAAGGTCTAGTACAGGAGCTAATGGGGCTTGTCGATAGAGCTTTAAACTAGCTTGGAAGGGGGAAAGGGAAAATAGCAGGTTTGCCATAACGAGTGCTGGGATGGTGTGCCAGAACTTGGGGAAATGAGCACTGATGGGATCCCTCAATCTGCTTTAAGAGGTCTTGGCTACAAAGTACTGCACCTGAAATGTTTCTACACTAACGAGGCGGCACAAGGAGAGAACAAGAAGAGCTTGAGACTTTGTCCCAGCAATTTGATATCATTGGCATAAGTGAAACCTGAAGGGGTGAGTCCTGTGACTGGGAATGGCCTGAAGTTGTATCAAGTGAGGATTTTTTCGGATGTCAGAAAAAGTTTCTTCACCCAGAGGTTGTTTGGGCACCCAGGCTCCCCGGGTCACAGCACCAAGCCTGGCAGTTCGAGAAGCATTTGGACAATGATCTTGGGCACATGGTCTGACTCTTGGTGGTGCTGTGCTGGGCCAGGAGTTGGACTCAGTGATCCTTGTGGGTCGCATCCAACTTTGGCACATTCTGTGATTCTGTGATCATGGCTCATCAGTTTGTGTAAGGTCCGTGGTGAGGATTTCCCCCACATCATACAGTACATATCCTACACACACACGTGTTCAGCACACATTTATAAAATCCAAAACACGGTTCACGTATCTCCTCAGCCCCACCTCTGTCCTTTAAAACAGTTCAATAACAGCTTAAAAAATGATCCTGGGAGCTGACTTGCTGAAGAAGACCCCACACAACTAAAATACTACCAACAAAGAGCCCACCTGCTCCCAAATCAGGCATCCTTGTCTTGAGTCAAGATCAAGATGAGACTCTGCAAATGCAATGCTTACCTTGGCAAGTAATGGGAAACATAAGTCTCCCTCCAAATTCAAGTGTTGCTGCCAGACACTCTGGATTTCCAGGGAAATATGACCCAATGGCACCCAAAAACAACAGTACCAGCTCATGTTTAATCATGGCTGCAAGCAGAGAGTGACATGTGCACTTCTTGAGCCTCTGTGCAAGTGTTCAGAGAGTGATGTATTGCACTGAGCACCCGTCTGACTCACCCTTCCCAGCACAACAGTGACTGATATTCCTGGATTGCTTTCTCCTGACACATTTTCTGTTGTATAACATTAAGTACACCCATGCTGTAAGTACACACTCAGTGCTGTAGCTGTTCCCGATATTCTTGCTTTGAAGTAAAATTGTAGGAAACCAGCAGGAACATTTTGTCCCAGGAGAATGAGAGTTTACTTTGCCTTTTCTTTTATTCAAATCCTTTCCTGCAGCTCACAGGAGCTATACAAATGAAAAAGAATAGGGAGCAGGTACTAAATTCTATTAAAATCATTGATAGCACTCCCTAACAGTAGTCCTGGATTAACCTTTTCTTTTCAAAGATGGGGGATTTTAAGGGGCCTAACTAGGTTGGAGTCAGTTTTCTTCATGAGAGCTTGTATGGTGCTATGATTTCGATTTATGACCAAAACAGTGCCAGTAACAGACCGGTGTTTTACCTGCTGCTGAACAGGGCCTTTCTGTTTCTTACTCTGCTCCCCACCCTTGGTGCATAGATTGGGGCTGCACAATAGGTTGGGAGGTGATATAACCAGGGAGATTCCATGAGGTTTAGGGAGGTTACTTGTGTTTTGCTCAGGAATTTGCTGGGCATTGTGCATCACTTGTTTTGCTCTCTTTCTTCTTCCATTTCTTCTCTTCTTTTTAAGTTTGTTTCTTGCTTTTTTGTTTGGGGTTTGGGTTTTTTTTAATCTTTACCTACAAGTTTTCTCACTTTTCCTCTTCCTTTTCTCTCTCTTCCTTCCCACTGGGACTTGGGCATGGAGGCAGGGAGTGAGCAGCTCTGTGGTGCTGAGCTGCCTGTCAGGGTTAATCCACAACAAGGTTTGTGATTAAAACCTTTTCATTTCATAACATACAACCTTCTGCAATTGCATAATGCCTATGACCAGTGGACCACACTGTCACTGGCCCTCAGCAGCTGTGCAAATGGGTGTCTTTTTCTCCAGGTGGGTGCCATCCCACAGCTGATGCTTTCCCTAATTGCAGCTGCAAGGTAGAGGGGGAGGCTGACCCCTGGGCACCAGCCCTTGTGCTGCAGACAGCTGGAGAAAGCCCCAGGTGGTTTCAGGCTCAGAGCAGCTGAGAATTGATTCCCAGAGCTGAGGAAAGCTGAGAGAAATGCTACACTGCAGGAAGCTCTGTTGAGTTTTCTGATTATGTCACCAGTGTACCAGCATTTTCCCACAAACTCCAGCTCCCATCATCTCGTGACTAAATGAGAATGATTTTGGTTTTTTTTTTCTTTTAAAAAGAGAAAGTTTCTAGACATGAGGACCAGGCAGGAAAGGCAGAAAATTCAAGGCTCAAAAAAACCCAAAGTCAACCAACATCAGCCTTTCATTTTTTGAATACATAATAATCTGTGGAGTTATCAATGTTAAAAAACACCGAAGCAGCTGAGAACAGCCACATAGAAATTAGGGCTTCTTCTCCCAAAAAGGGGTGTGCTCAATATCCCAATGAAGTGCATCTACACCACTACACACAGGCAATGAACAGGGGGAGCTGGAAGCCATGGTGCAGCAGGAAAACTGGGACATAGCTGCCATCATTGAAACATGTTGGGATGGCTCACACAACTGGAGTGCTGCGATGGATGGCTATAAACTCTTCAGAAGGCACAGGCAAGGAAGGAGAGTGATGGGTTAGTCCTGTATGTTAGGGGCTGTTTTGACTGTCTGGAGGTTGATGCTGATGATCACAAGGCAGATATCACAGCAGGATTCTGCCACAGACCACCTAACCAGGATGTTAGAGGCAGATTAAATATTCTATAAGCAGCTGGGAGAAGCCTCACAGTCACTTGCCCTTGTTCTCATGGCAGACTTCAACTTGCCAGAGGTCTGCTGGAAATACAACATAGCAGGGAGCAAACAGTCCAGAAAGTTCCCAGAGTGTGTGGAAGAGAAATTCCTGACACAGCTGGCAAGAGAGGCAACTCCTGGAAATGCTGCTCTGGACCTTCTGTTTGTGAACACAGAAGGACTGCTGGGCAATGCAATGGCTGGACATTGTATTGAGAAAAGACATCATGAACTACTTGAATTTTCAGTTCTTGGAGAAGTAAAAAGAGGTGTCAGCAGAACTGCAGTTTGCATTGGTTATTAGGAAAAAAATCTTCACCAAAAGGGTTTTCAAGCACTGGAACAGACAGCCCTAAGGACCATCTGTAGAAGTATTTAAAAGATGTGCAGCTGTGTGTAGATGTAGATGTGGCTCCTAGGGACATGGTTTTGTGGTGGATGTGGCACTGCTGAGTTAATGGCTGGGCTTGATGATGTTAAAGGTCTTTTCCAACTTAAACAATTCTGTGATTAACAACCTGATCTATGAAAGGTCAGTCTTGTGATGTTGTTGGAGAAGTGAGGAGAGCAGATTAGCAGTTCCCAAGCCCTTCGAGCTGGGAATAAAGTTGGACACTTTGGTTCTTACTCCCATGCTGTGTCTTTGCTGGAGGACAGTGGTAGCATTGATCACCTGGCATTATGTATGATGCAGTACAAATATCTCCCAGTCACTCAGACATAATGAGGAGAGTAATTCACACTTCCCCTTGCAGACCTGTGAAGGTGTCTAATGTTACTGTGACCAAAGGTAGCAATTCAAATTCTTTGTAAATCAAATGGAGCAAGGTAGGTCCCTAAGCCGAGGATAATATATAAATTGTCTATTTAACATGTATCATATGTGTGACCTACACACACACACACACATACACAGTGAGTATAAAACATAAAAATTCATCAGCTGGGATTNTATTATATATTATTATATATAATATAATATGTAATTATAATTATAATATATAACAATAATATATAATTATATTATAATATATAATTAATATATTATATTATAATTATATATCATTGATAATATATATTACATGTTATATATAATGTATATATATTCTATATAATATATAATGTATAGAATGTATACAAGGTATAGACACGATATAATATATAACATATAATATATCATATATTATATGTTATATGTTATATATTATATACTATATATAATAATTAGAAATANTGAGTATAAAACATAAAAATTCATCAGCTGGGATTTCCATCATCTGGAACAGAGCAAGAGACTGTCACTGTCTTTAGTTCCTTGCACTTGCTTAAGGTGAACTATTTATAGACCAACTTATATTGATGTTCATGGATCACATTCTGCATTTGATCACTTCAGTGTAAAGTGGAGTGACTGAAACAAATATATATATAATGTATAATATATAATGTATAACATATAATACATTATATATAATCTATAAAACATATGATATATAATATAAATACAAAAATATAATATAAATACATAATATATCATATATCATATACCATTATAATATATCATTATAATACATAAGTATAATATAAAATACATAATTATAATTATGTATTATATATTATACGNATATTATATACTATATATAATAATTAGAAATACTAGAGATCCATACAACTGTAAGAGCTGAATCCCTGCTCTTCCCCACCTGCCACATCCGAGGGTCGCAGCTCTAAATGAACCAACAACAGTTTCTTGTGTGAAAGCTGCTGGTCATGGAATTTGTATCTGCTGAAGTTTGGAAAAGAAAGAAAAACCTACACAAACAAACATCTACTCCTAACCTCTAATGAGTCAATCAAGAAACTGCCACAGATTTGAAAATGCAATTTAATTGGCCAGTAGAATCCCAGACCTTGACAGTGTAAATGAAGGTAAACAGCAACATATTAAAAACTCATCACTGTAATTAACCTTGTTTTTAATAAAGACTCAAGTCCCACAGAAAATTATGGGTTATTTATGCCATTGATTTCATTAGTGTTGCGTGGCAAAAATTTTAAAAATGGTCTTGCAAGTTTATGTGAGAGTGTTAAGGACAGAGTGACATTGCATTGAGTCCAGCTTGAGTCCAGTGTTGTTTTTACAGTGAGAACCATATTTGCCACACTTCCATATCACAGGATATCCTGAGATGGAAGGGACCAACAAGGGTCATCAAGTCCAACTCTTGGTGACCTGCCCTCATAGGGGTTGAACTTGAAGAATAGGGTTCTTCAAAATGCCCATAACAGAAATTTGGGGTTAACATTCCTACACAATGCTTCCAGTTGTGGGCTGCTGTTATTCTTGCAAGACTACATTCAGGTATTTCTGCACTAAGGTTGTGAAATAACTTCTCTTAGGTTTGCTTTCCAGCAATTAAATCAGACCTTAAAAAGGTTTCAGGGTGCAAATAGGAAGGAAAATGGAATATGTGAATAGTAGTTACAGTTTATATGAAGCTACAGTGGTTTTCCTGCCTATAGGGGAGTTCTTGGTTATACAGTTCTGTTTGATCGTTTCAAAGTATTTTAGTCAAAGACTTTTGTTTAGTCCCCTGCTCAGACACCCTGAGTCCATCTGCTCCCTGGGTTATTTGGTGGGAGAAAAATTCAGGGCTGGAGGCAGAAAATCTTACATTTCAAGTATCACTGGGCAGGTGGAATAAATACAGCACAGACTGCTTTAACCTTTAAGAGGTCTCTGACATATGTAGATGTTTATCTTGAAAGACAGCAAAGAGAGAGATGCAAAAAAAGTGGAATGGGAGAGGAACGCCTGAAGAACATCAATATGCCTATGACCTACAGATTTGCCTATGGCAAACACAAACCTCTGCCTTTCCAAGTTCTCCCAGCTTAGGAAACATTTTTTCATGAGCAGAAATTTCCATTTTCCCACACACACGACCATCATCCTTCCTGCTCTGTCTTGGGGTCTGGCCCGTGCACAGCACTAGGAATGTCCTACAGGTGTCTTGGTGTCTACCCTCTCTCCTTTCCCATCAAGTGGCACAGCTTTGGCCATTTCACAAATATATTCATGAATATTACCACAGTAATATGGCACAGGCTACTCTGTACAATCAGCACTGAGGGCAATTGGAGAACAAATTAGTGCCACTTTTATGGTGAAGAGTAACAGGAGGCTTGGGATCCTGTTTGATTCAATTCTGCTTTATGGAGACAACAGATACTTTGTAGATAAATCATCATCCAATTAATTGCAGAATAAAATTATTCATTGTGTGTATTAGAGCTGTAAGGCAGAAAACAAGGTTGATACTGGGATGAAAAATATTACCCTTCTTTTTAAACAAATTAGAAAGCCACTATATATTGCGCAACTCCCTATAAAAACTGCTGTTTCTATTAGAGGTGCTCACTGACTTTGAATTTCTGAATCCAGGCATGCATGCAAGTGGAAGGACCTTATCATGATATTTAATTAAATTTCTCTCAGAACATGTTAAGCAAACCATATGAAATAGATGTGCCTCAGCCAGTATGTTTCAGGGAAAGTAATTCTAGATTCCTCTAAGGAAGTTAAATGATGCATTTTTAGGAAAAGAAAAAAAATCATATGTTTTTTGTTACATAGTAATTCTGTCCATTAATGTTATTTAATGACTTTAATGTTATCCAAAAAAAAAAATTCCAAACATGCAGGATTACATCAGCTTATGTTCTGGAGTGTCTTTGCACAATTTGCCTGTATGGATCGTTCAGGTCTGGAGGTCAGCTCGTTCTTAGCTGGGACACGCTGTCATTGGCCACTGTCGTTGGCCACTGGCCTCTCCTCCCTCTGCTGCTGGAGACCTGACTGTTAAATGGGAATCCAGCCATGGAGAGAAATGTGCCTTCCAGCAGCTCAGGGTCAGGAGGGCATCACACATTGACCATGAAGACACACAAAATTTGTGAGCAGCATCTGTTGAACAAAGATTGATGTCTCAGACAGATACAGCACAGCAAGGTGGGAAAGGTCAATGCTGGGTGCCAAGCAGATACCAGTGATTGCACTGATTGCTTGGATTCAAAGTACTTCAAGCTGTAACAAACCTTGGATGTCCAACTGTGTTGGTTAAAGCAGGGTTCAGGTGCTGGATTTCAGTGTCCATTCGGATGTAAGGACTGAAAGCCCACAGGTTTGTCTCTCTCTTACTTCACTTAGACCAGGTTGGTTCACCTCCCTCCTTATAAGCATCAGGCATTTACACCTCTGTCAGGTCACAGTTAGACATTCTGTGAGCGTCTATGGGTAAAATAGGTGTTGAAGTGATGTTTCTAAGCACTGTATTTTTAACTTCTTTGATTTCAGGTGTAAACAGGGTAAACTGACTCAATAACATATGAAGCACCTTTCTCATCCTTCTCTAAAACTGGAATTCAAGCCTACCTGAAAGCAAAGTTCTAAAATGGAGGAGTCCAGTCCATTGCATGTTTATTTTTCATTTTCCTGCGTGTGCAAACTCCTAGCAGACCAGAACTCAAGAGTCCCTGAATGTAGGGTTCATGCTGTGTATTTGACCTGATTAAAACCATGGCACCCGAGAAAGGATGATACTTTGAAAACCAGTCAGTATGTGCCTCCTTGTCTTGACAGAAAAATGAAGGTTATGCTGTTGCCCTTACCTTTAAATCTCTATTACCATGAGTCAGCTGGGTCAAAATAGAAGCCTTCCTAAAAGCCCTATACAGGATTTTTAGAAGATGTCCATGCCCAAGGTATGTAAATGCTGAGCATCTGTCTTACTAACAGAACATCAGAATCCAATAAAAGAGCTTCATTATTACTGAAAAACAAACCGAACAACCCAGACTTCCAGCAGTACTTTAAATCTCTTACATGGGAAATGACCTCTTAGATTTCCACTGAGCAGTTGATCCTGCTTTGAGTGGGAGGTGAAACTAGAGGATCTGCCGAGGTCTCTTCCAAGCTGAATTATTCTATGTGTCCAGAAAAAGCATATCAGGTAATAAAAAGGATGCTCTCAGAAGCATGCTGTCACCCTTTTAAATATATCACACACATCTGAGCTGTCTTTTGCTGACCAATTTTCCTTCCTCCCCATGCAGCTGGAGTCAAGATAAGACACAGCCACAATAACTCACACTCTGGCAAGTGTTGGCTGTAACAACCATTCCAGAGCAATCATTAGGCTACACCCAGTACCACACAGTATAAAGGCAGTTTCGATTCCTCTGTGCACATTTCAAGTTCATGCCCTTCTTCTAATGTTCTTCACAGATAGCAACAAGTTCTCTAGCTGGCTCCATGATAGGGTCTGGAGAGTCTAAATTCTTCTGATAAAAAGTAAGGATCACTTCATCTTTCAAGCATTTCTGCCTTACTGACTCCCCTCCCTTCCCAAAAACTCAAAATCCCTTTAACCCTCTGTAAATTGCATTGGCGGCGTGGGTGCAAGGGGTTTTGTTGCCATGTGAAGATAAAAATAACTCCCACCCACTCTTATCTTTCCTAAGGTAAATTATGCATGTGTAATAGCAAGATATGTGATTACTGTCCCCTGATTTTTACTAGGAATGAGCAGCCAAAATATTATAGGTCTTAGGTATGAGTACAAGAAACAACCTCTTTTGTTTTGGACTGGCTCCAAATTTATTAGCTAAATTCTATTCTAGCAATTGAAAAAACATGGAGTCAGAAATGGGATTGATAAATCTTCATTCCACAGATTTCTGGCCATTTTGTATTTTTTTTTGTTTTCGATAAAATAAAATTTAAATGAAAAACCAGCTTCCCTTCAAATCTTTTGCTTTCATCACACTTAATGAGGCCTCATTTCCCCACCAAATATAGCAAGATAAACCTACAATCAAAATTATGTCCTCTGGGCTTTTCATTTCTTATGGTCTCTTTTTTTTTTTTTTGCTCTGAGATACAGGTTTTTTTAAAAAAAATCTTGTCTTTCTGCGTCATTCTGATTTTTGTTTCTTCTCTTTTTGAAGCATGCAATTAAGCTTGCCAAGCTGCAATGAATGCAGTTTAATTGAAGGGATCAGAAACAAGATGGAAAATTGAAACCTTTTATTTTAAGAATCTCAGGGTCTGTGGGAACCTCTCTCATGAGTTTTGAACTTATGGAATTTTTCAGGGATTGAGAAAAAACCAGGATTTAACATGAGTAGCTAGACTTAAAATAAATTACCTTGCAGTTAAAATCTAAGAAAACCAAGAATTCTCTTCCAAAAGCAAGAACAAATACACTGATTTCCCAGGGTTTTAGAGATGATCCTTTCACAAGACTCAAAGTCTGGATCAGAGTGTATTCAAGCTGGGAGAGTTTAGATTTATAACTGAGAAAGACCAGGTGTGGTTCTGTCCTGGTTTAAGCTCAGATAGAGTTAATTTCTTCCCAGTAGCTGTTGCAGTGCTGTGTTTCGGATTTGGAATGAGAATGGTGTTGATAACACACTGATGTTTTGGGGTTTTGCTAAGTTGTGTTTATCCTATGTCAAGGACCCTTTTTCTTTTCCTTGTCTCCTGCTCTGGTAGTGAGGATGTACATGAAAGAAACTGGGAGGGAGCACAGCTGGGACGGGGGGCCCAAACTGACCAAAGGGATGTTCCACACTGTAGAACACCATGCCCAGTACATAAACTGGGGGGAGTCACTCAGAAGTGGCCGATCTGGGTTTGAGAAGGGCGGTCTGGCATCCGTCAGTGGGTGGTGAGAAATTGCCTTGTGCATAATTTTTTCCCTTTTTATTATAATTATTATTTACTGTTATTGTTGCATTGTACTTTATTGTCAATTATTAAACTGTTCTTATCTCAACATATAAGTTTTACTTCAATTCTCCTCCCCATTCCACTGGCGTGGGGAGGAATAGGGAGGGGTTGGGTGAGAGGCTGTGTGGTGTTTCATCTCCATCTCGGCTTAAAACAGATTCAGGGTAAACGGAACCCTTAGATTTTCCCTTCAACTCCTTCCCAACCACTTATTAACTTGCCTTTTTAAATGAAGCAGTGTTTGTGGGGGTTAGTTTCCCTTAATTAAAGCTACATACCAAGCGCTAGAAGTTCCTAAGTTTAGGAGAAACAGACTAGTCTTACTTCCAAACCAATGTTTTCCTTTTATATTTGGGGTCTTAACACCACAAATATAAAAACAAGTGATTAAAACAGCTCCAAACTTGTTCCATGTGTGGATAAATTTGAAAAGTAAAGATAGATTCGCAATGGAAAATTCAGCTTGTAATTCTTGATTTGAAAAGTTAGTAGAGAATTGACTTTTTCTTATCATCCCTTAAGGCATGTTTTGTGCCATGGGGCTGAGCAGGTGGTATGATGCCTGTCCCCTCAGTCTCTAGCAGCATTTTGCTTCCAATAGGCACAGTGCCTTTGGAGCCAGAATAGCACAGCTATTGCTGCGAATTACAGCTATTGCTCTACAACTTCCTGAAAGGTAGTTGTAGTCAGGTGGGGGTTGATCTCTTTCTCCAGGCAACAACTGACAGAATAAGAGGACACAGTGTTAAGCTGTGCCAAGGAAAATATAGGTTGGATATTAGGAAAGAGTTTTTTACAGAAAGAGTGATAAAATATTGGAATGGTCTACCTGGGGAGGTGGTGGAATCACCATCCCTGGGCGTGTTTAAAAAGAGATTAGAGGTGGAGCTCAGTGCTATGGTTTATTTTAGTTGAGGTGTTGGGGCATGGGTTGGACTCGATGATCTTGAAGGTCTCTTCCAACCTGGTGATTCTGTGAATAAGGCTGCAGAGCACACCAGTATGGGGTTGATTATATTCAGGGAGAGTAAAAGGACTGTGTGTCTGAAACCTGTCTAGGGGTGTAAGTAACTAAATAAAATTTCTTTCATTCTTTTTTCCAAATGTTTGCCCATACAATCACTATATTATCATTATTATTATTATTATTAATGTTGTTGTTGTTTATTTTCCTCTGTGGAACTTATCAAACTGAAAAAACCCCTCTTTGCAATATTAAATGTACCTATATTTTATGCTTCCCATTTAGTTTTTCCCCCCTCCCACCTTTTTTAGCACACCCATATTTTGGGGGGTGTTTGGAACTCTGACATCATTCCTGTACAAAGCCATCCCTTTTCTGCCCACTCCCCATGCAGCCTTCTCAGTTCACTCATGTCATTCCACCAGAAGTGGAAGGTTTTCCGTAACAAATGGTAGCCAACATCAACTGGATCAGAGGCTGCTCCAGTGCAGATGAAGGACTTGTCTCCAGTGGTGAGCTGAGCCTTTGCCTCCCTGCCCACAGTCCTGCAGCTCTTGCTCCAGCCTGGGGCAGGAGCTGTTGTGGAATTTGGTCAGAAACACTGGGGCAGGCCCTCTGTATGTCAGCTGCCTCCTTCCTGAGGTGTCAAACTGAGAGCAACCTTCAAGCAGGCAGTCCCTGCTAGTTATAGTGAAGATTTTGTATTGGCACGAGGCTGGGAGCCTGCAGAGACTCAATTTCCATCCTAAGGACATATTTTATCAATTAATGTCTAAAAGCTTTAAGCATTTCTCACTTCTGGCAAGGCAGTGGCTGAATTTATAGCCCTGAAGCAGCCAATATTTCCATGAGTTTCATCAGAGCTTTTGGTAGTAGATGATGTCCAAACAGGGTTATCCAAATGCACTTGCAGGAGATTTTCTCGGGAGTGTTTGGAATATGTTTAATGCATATGAACATAAATGGTACCTTAATGAGTAGTCAGAATCAACAGTTGACTATAAGTAACAATGAACAAACAAAATAGACTTTAAGAATATGCAATGTCAATCATTTTGACATTAAAGCAAATTTTATATCAGTTGGTGACGCCAGATGATAGCATGATTACAGGGGGAGAGAATAGCACTGCCAATTTCTGTCTGGATAAAAATAGGAAGCTTAAATCTCTTAAGATTTGCCAGTGCAGAGACTGTCTGGTGTAAATGTACACATTGTGTCAACTACAATTGAGTTAAAGTAGCTGTAAATGCTGGGAGCAAGCTCTATGCTAATCCTCAAAAAAATTATAAACTCTCCAGAAACCTTTCTGAACTGGATGTAGTTGGTTTTTTGCCTGAGCATTGTGCAATTTTTAACTTTCAATACATAAAAAAATTTGCAATCAAACACAAGCAGTAAAAAATATGCAGTCATCCTCTGAAGTAAGATGTTTCTATTACACTTCTATCCCTGCTATATCAGCCATGAATTCAATGAATTACAGAAAAATGCTAATCTCTTCAGCTTTTGAGGATAAACAATCTTTTCATTACAAATTCTTTCCAGTTACCTTGTGCAACTTTTCAGAAGTCATGTCAGTGTCATAGAACTCTTCATAGTTCTTGAATTTTTCTGATCCACATAAAAACAAATTAAAACATACTTCAGAGAGAAACAGATAGAAAAAATTACAAAGGGCAGTAAGTTACTCCTTTCCTGCATCTCAGGGAATCAGTTTCATTACAGCATAGCACAATTCCTCCTCTTGAGACAAAGTTGGGGCTGTGTTCTCACAATCCACAGATCTCTACTGATCTGCACATGGCAAAGCAGTCACAAAACAGCATGTAACATTGGTCAGGAATTCACAAAAATTTCCTCAGAAACAGAAATCAGAAACAAAAGTCAAAATGTTTAGAAGGATATTTCTTAGAAGGATATTTCAATTTTTTGCAAAATTGTCTCATTTTATAGTAAGTTTGTAATGATCCAGCTTCTTGCAGCTTAATTACTTGGGGCGAAAGTGAACTTCAATATATGCCAACATAAATCATATGTGCAGTATTATTTAGTGCTCAGCCACTGTGGATGGATTATGGCAGAAGGAGTCAGCCAGGTACATTCCAGATATACAGTGAAACCCTATAATTTTTCATTTAAGGCAGTTTATTTGCAAGATAACTAAGTGAATAAACACTCTACCTTGTCAGACTCTAATTCTACAAGGGAATCCTTCTTCAGCAGAAAGCTTCTGGCTGATTGCAGTTCAGAAAACTTCCCAGAAAATATGATATTATGAAGTCTTGCTGTATTTAGACTATGCTACTCAAATGTTCAGCCAGAATTACAGTTTCTCCCCCTCCCAGTAATGAAACAGAAATGTCAGTATCTCCACCATTAGTTTATGCAGCAGAACTTGACAACTCTGCCATTGTCATCCAGTAACATGGAGAAGCTCCTGGCTTAACCCAGGACAAACACAGACAGGGCACAGAGTATCAGGAGATCCTGTCTTGAGTCCCAGTCTGTTCCCAGTGATGCCTTAACAGGCCACCTGAAAAACAGAGACTAGACAAGAGTAAGGGAGTAAAGGTAGGTATTTATTTGAAGGGCCTTCAAAGGTACACCCCGGGAGCCAGAGGCTACTGCCAGCATGGACACCAAGATGGACCCCAGGTCATGAGTTCTTCACACTTTTATGAGTTTGGTCTATTTGCATATCAAGTTCAATTCTTCAATTAAAGCTTCAGTTAATGATGTAATTTTCCCCCCATCACCCTCCCCCTTCCCAAGATATTGGTTTACATTTTGGGCCTAGGACAGGCTGTATGTCCTTGGAGGGCAGGCCTGGAGAGGGTTTGTTATGTCTATCTGGCCTAAGAGAGCAGCAGCTAACAGACTACAAGAAACTTCAGAGTTGTACTCTAGACAGTACAGGATTTTAAATTATAAAAGGTAAAACTCGAGGCATCACCAGTACCAAAAGCTTGCATGAATAAACAAAGATAAACACCTGTGGAACCTTTGAGTGTCACGACTTTTCAGATGTGAACACACCTAACAATCTCCCGCACTTGGAAGAATAGGAAACCCTGTTTCAATACAGTAAGCAAGGCATACAACCAATTAGTAAGGCAATTAACAAATTTTATATTGCTGGCAATATAATTCTATATTGCTGGAATACAGAAGAAAACTTGTGCTGTAGGATCAGCTCCAAAGAGCTCAGATGCCGAATGATCACGAATTGTATCAGTACTGAGAGTAGTTTTCTATACAAGATGTTCTGTCCACCTTTTTTATTCAGAGAAGAAATAAAACTGAGATGAGCAGTATTTCATTACTTTGTTTGTCAGCCTTGAGTCCATTACCAGAGCAAATTGGAAGATGGAATGTCAAACAACACTAACAATAACTAGTGAAAAATGAGAGTGGAATTGCAGACAAATCATCTATGATTGCTGAAGATTTTTTTATGTATAACAATCAGTCACTTAGATATGCCTCATACCCTCTGTGGTTGTTATAGGGACCATAACTGTCAACGCTACCCTGGTTTTGCTGCACTCACTCCCAAACTCCTGGATTAAATAGGCATTAGGCATCTGTCTGAGAGTAGTGGAAAGACAATACAGAGCCTTTGGATAGTGGAAGAAGAGCTCATACTGACAGTACAGAGGTATTTACTAGCCAAAGCTGCAGTGGGGGATCTTAAATGAAGTGATGTTGCAGAATGAGAAAGACTCCACAGTTAAAACCATTCACTTACATGTCTATGCAAGAATAATGAACTTACCAAGAGAAATCACAGATGAAGATTCAGCTGAAAGTACAGATCTCCCTCCTGGTTAGGAGGATGTACTGACCTATAAAGTTATAGCATTTTGCCAAGGGCCTTCAGAGTTAAAAAAGTAGGGTCCAGTAAAGCAAATGCAGCAGTAAAATCTGTTAAGTTACAATATAAGAAAGAAACATGAAAAAAAATCAGAACACTTCAAGGCACCAAGGTCACCAGAACCAGACTGCAATCAGACAAGAAATTAGAGGAGCTAATATAAGGTGTAGGACAAAGGGTGAGGGTGACTTTTGTAAAAGTAACCTCTGCAGTATTACATATTACTCACTCAGAGTGAAGGAGGGAGAGGACAGAATAGGGACTTCACTGAAGGACTGGAGAGCTAATATAAAGAAAAAAAGAAGGAAGATTTTCCTTCTGTGACGTGTAAATGTCATTTTGAGATAGAGAAACCCTATCCAGATGGGACAGAATTCATCCAAACTGATTTTATTGAAATAATAAACTCCTGAGAAAGTGCTCATGGGGGAACAGAACTACACAGAGGGAAAGAAAAGGGAAAAGCCTGAGGATCTGGCTGAGGAAAAAAACAAAAGGGATGACAGTGCCTTTCATTTCAGATGAAATGAACTAACTCAGAGATTAAATCCAGGATTTGAGAGTACTTATAAAGGAACAAGAACCAAAACCTCATGAAGGAGGTCGTTAAAGGTTTAATGCCCAAACATAAAAAGTTCAGCAAGATAGAAAAGAAGTCCAGGAGCACCTCTATGAAGAAGAGCAACAGAATGTCTGAAACCACAGCTATGAAATCATGAAGGCATAGATATAAAGTAGGCATGGATATGAAGTGTTTGCAAGGTTTGCGAATGATTTGTAACAAAGTCCCCTATGATGGAAGCCATTCCACTGAGTTGAAGGTGGGCAGAATTACCACCACATTATCTTCTGATCTCTGATTTTTATATTGAGGAGAAGATGGTGTTGTCATATCAACACTTGTAATTAAGACATTTCCTTATCTTCACTAACCTGGGAAGTTTACATTTCCCTCCAGAATCTTCTCTTCTGATGACTAATGGGTGGAAAATCTGCACTCCATGGGAAATAACTCTTATTATTAACTAGAGGATAATTCCTCTAATCTGTTCCCAGATACCATTTTTCACAAGAGCATTCCCATCTCATGAGAGTCATATCAGGCTCATGGGGGCAGAAAGGTCCTGGGAACCCAAATCAGGGCAGTGATAGTTACCCATGTCCTTCTCTGAGCGGCCAGGAGGTAGTATCCAAAGGGCCTTTGGAGGAGAAGGAAGTGAACCACAAATCAGATGAATTGCCTTGGCTGAAGGTGGCCCAAGCACCTCATCCTGGGGAATATGCATGGATCAGACACCGCTTGTATTAGCACAATACATCTCATGCCTTCAGACACGAGCAGGCAGGTGGGCAATGCGGACACCTTCAACAGAGCATAGATGCAATGATAGGCAGCTGAAATTACCCTATGGGCTGCAAAGGACACCCATGGAGGATTTCTTTTTTCTCTGACTGAAAGTGTTCATAACTAAAGGAGAAGAAGGACAAAGAGGGTTGCACAAGCAGCACAACGCCAGCTAATAGACTTTTCAGTCTAAAATATTGAGATATCTTTATTGAGTTGACTGGCCTGCTGCTTTGCTGGGTAGATGTCAAGAGTTGAACTAATGGTCCTGAAGGATTGATTTCAACTACCAGATGAAGAGGTAAAATGGGGGATGTCGCAGAAACACAACATCCCTAGATGCACATGTACCCTTGTGGATACAGCATGTAAGGTGTGCTGTCTTTGCAGAATAGAAATACAAAAGCCCTGTAATAACTTCTTCCCTGGTCTTGCAGAGCATAGCTGGCTTGCAGCTGGAAAAACCTCCTTGTAACCTTGCTTGCCCAGGCTGGTCCAGGCTGTAAACACAGAGTGTTTCCTTCAGAACCCAGTTAGTTTTCTCTGTCTTTGCAGCCATCTCTTTAAGTAATACAAATGCAACAGAAACAGCGAAGATGCAGTTCCAAAACTGCAGCATGCTTGTTTCTCTGACAGCCTGGAATAGAGGAAACATCCCTCAGTTTGTTTTCCAGTAAAGCCTTAGCAAGTTATTAGATGCTGACTTTTGCACTAAACTTCTCCATCAACAACCTCAGCTAAGAACCCTGCCAAGAAAAAATGTTGTGAGGAAAAAGAGAGAGAGGCACATAGGATTCAGGGCACATAGGAAGTAGCTGAAATAAATGTATATTTACAAGAAGAGATAATTTTTATATTCATGCTGTTTCGTGGATGCCTCCAACAACTCAATTTTCCTGTGATATCACAGACTCTGGATATATTTTAGGTTTCCAGAAACAAATTTCATCTTCAAAGACCTGACGATACAAGTATTTTACACAGTGGATTATGAATCAAACTCGGAGCTGAGTGAACAGCAAAGTCCACAAATGCAGTACATATGCACATATCCTAGAAAAAAGAACCAAACACTCTGAAAAAAAAATCTACTTAATATTTGTGGGTCATTGTAACAAACTATGGACTCAGTACCAGACCATGATCGTGCACTGGACCCTCCAACATCTTTAATTCCTTGAACAAAGGAAATAAGCACAGGAACAGTCCTGTGTATAAGCACAGGGTGAACTACATGAAAGAAACACAACATTTTGTTGTATTAACCCTGTCTGAACTAAACTGGTACCAGAAAGCAATTTAAGTCTTCACCTTAGAGATAAGCAAGAATCTTCATTGTGGCTCTTGCTGAATTGTACCTGTTGCTGGTTACTCATTGCTTCAGCATTGTGGTAAAACCTGCAGAAATATTATGAAATATTACACATAGCAGCACTGAAATACATGGTACCTGCTTCCATAATATGTGTCAAAGTTTGTCCCTTCCAGTGCCCCACTGATTTACACTGCTTTTATAGAGACCTTTCACCTCACCCCGAAATCAAGCTTCCAACTTTTTTGCTTTGTTTTCATAAGTGGTAAAGACTTTGTTTCCCAGTGTCAGAATGTGGCTTTCAAGCATGCAGTGAAACGTTTTGCAGCCTCTCTCAATCATAATTCATCAGTTTGTTGATAGTTTTTTCCATAGCTGATTTACCTCTTAATTGTTTTCATTTCTGTGGAACAGAAAGTTTTAAAACATCAAGTATCTATTTTAGTCCATTGATCTTAGTGCTGTTATTTTGCTTGCAAATGTAATCAAGCAAAAATCATTTGTACCTAAGCAACCCTATCGTTCATGTTTGTGATCTACTTCTCTTAATCTTTCAAAATGATGTTTCAGTTAGAGTTCCCCAAGCTTAGATGCTAAAAAATAAAGAACTTTTATCTTACTTCAGTTCTTTCAGAGCTCAAACATATCTCACACAGTCTCTCACCCTACATGTTAGTGCAGCTTCTCCTCAATGTAAAACGAGAGGTCAGTCCTGCTCTCTGTCTTGCTTTGGTGATCTGCTGCAGATGCTGTCAAGTTGTGATTGGACTGGCAACTTGTAAGTGAACTTCAAAGAATTTCTGTCTTTTTTGCATAGTCCACTCACAAAAATCACCATGGGGTTCTTTTTAAAAATTTTCAATAACACAGACCTTCATATCAGGCTTTATAAATGTCAAGATTATTCATAAATTTTTACACAGAAATAATTTCAAATCCTTACTAACTTTCACTCCATCTCCCAGCTATTGGCATAAAGCTAATCAAAGATCTGCCTTCCATGTCTCTTGATACTTTGGTTCATTTTATTCTCAAGACCTTTTTATATTGTCCTGAGTTCTCATTTTAATTCATTTTGTTGTTAATTTAACCTCCTCTGGTAGCATCCTCCTTCTCTAGAAATCTGGCTGCTTTTCTGGTATTAAGGATTGAAACTTCATGACTCCCCTGTCTCCTTAGTAAGAGAATCAGTTATCCACAGCAAAAAAACTACCCCTCTTACCAAGAGAGCTGCTCATTTGCAGAATGCTCTCTACTTTGGTTTCCCCTCTTCAGAAGTTTCTTGAGCTCTCTTGGTTTTAACCCATTCCCCAATGTCCGTACGCATCATCACAAGCAGATCCACTGCCTCCCAGAGCCAGAAGCTTTTCCAACTCTTGATTCCCATTTCCTATCATCATTCTGGAAAGTGCACAGCCCTTTTACTTGGTTCCTTGAAAATATTTTCCCATGCTTTTTGGCACGGGAAAAATTAGAATTGCTAACAAGACCATCCTTTCTCTTTAGCCTGCTGGAGAGCTCCATTTAGACACACTCAATTGCATTGCAGGCTGGGCTGCCAGCCAGCCACAGGTATGTCACCTCATAACTGCCTAGTTCAGACAGCCAGCTGTGTCTTCAGCAGCAGCTTCTGCTCTTTTTATATTGGAGGCAAGAAAATAGCAGGGCTACCTCAAATTACGTTCTATTACTTTTCCTCTTTGCCAGGGTGAACTGAAGGGGCTACAAAGGAGAATTTTAAGTGACATAACTTTATTGGCTGAGTTTTGATGCAAATGTCCTTAGACTTTTTCTGGAGCTGCGAGAAAATAATAAATCCCTTCAGGAAATGATTCAGGCACATAAATAACAGTCCTTAGGAGAGCACTTCTTGGAGGCATCCACTTTCCATCAGCATTGGCTAGACAGACCAAAGCAAAGTGCCTCTATAACACATTAGTTACACAAAGTGCTGGGTGTTGAGAGATCTGGATATTCTATTTCACAGGCACTGTCACCTGCCCTGAGCCATGTTGCATGCTTGGTTGACATACTGACATTCCAGCCTGTGTTGAACAGTCTAAATGTCCTTACTGGAGTTTCGTAATTTCAAAACTGATGCATCCTCCATTTCCTTCTTCAGCAGCTCTTTAGTCATAGCATGGGATATCTGCATTTGTCCTTCCAATTTTTGCTTCCAGAATGGCCACGGACTTGTATTGTGGATAGAGACAATCTTTGCTGGCCCCAGGCAGGAAAAAGAAACCAATGAAACAAATCAAATTGTAGACACAGTCCCTGCTGCACCTCAAGCCATAGCATACAGAATAGCATGGGGGTCATTTAAAGCAAAGTATAAATGCTGTCATATGGTAGTTTTTAAATAACACAAGCATCCAAATTAGTCACTTGCTATTGCTACTGCCCTGCTCCACCAGTCTGTTGGCAGGAGGGGACTGTCCCCTGCAATACAGATGATGACCTCTCTCCAAGGTCTCAGCCACATGGACTCACGGACGTGCCAAAGTGTCATCTGCCAGGATTCTAATCAGGGGAAGAACAAGATGAAGGCAGTAAAAAAACCTGCACAAGCCTACAAAGAGAAACCATTTTAATTAGTTACCCCTCTCCCAAAAGAAGTGCCTGAGATTAAAATTATAATTTTTATAAAGAATTCGACCTATAAACAGAACTAAAGCAATGTAATCCTATGGTGTACATCTCCCTTATCCCTGAGGACTCATAAGTGAATATGGAAGAATAAGAATAAGAGACTGGATCTGCCGGAGTACCAAGAATCCACAGTTTTCAACTAATAATTGACACCATCCCTCAAACAAAAAAAGACCAGGCCACTTATCTCTGATTCCATTGGCTTTGTCTGAAATTGCAAATACTGAAGCTTACTGAAGAAATCAAGTGTAGTGGGTTCAACGTCTACTTTCAGTCACCACATTTGACAGCGCCACAAATCTGTGTAATAACGTTTTGGCCATAAAATACACTGCACTATTTTAACACTCAACATGTTTATGCTTGAAGCTGCCTCTTGAATTCCCAGAAAGGCATTAGAAGAAAATTAAAAAGCACAGCCAAAAAATATAACCGCAGTCAGCCCCCACTCATAAAGTTTAATTGGAAAGCAGATATTAAGTATGTATCTTTATTACATTTTGAAACAATGAATAATATATATGTTGTTGGCTAAAGACTGAGCTCTGAAGAGTGAGTACATTGTTTTATTATTCAAACACAAGTGAAAGTGCACTGTATTTTCCATTCATATGGGCACCACTTTGTGTGAAATAAATAAATACATCCACCAGCCTCAGATGGTGATTTACATACTCAAGTAACTCTAATCACAATCCTAAAAGCAAGGGTGGAAAGAACAGTAGCCAAAGCTGTTGCCAGGACAACTTATCCCTGGATTTAGCATTATCATGAAGGGAAAACCTACAAGGACTTTAATTAACCAATACCTCAAACTTGCAGCCTGCCAAGCACTGCCTACTCCCTTTTAAATCCAAATCCCTCAGGAATGACAGCACTACTGGTGGCTGCACCCGCTCAACAGAGAAGCAGCGTGAGATATGTCCACAGGATTCCTTACGAGCCAGCGTGAGCCTGCCCCGTGCACTGGCCCACAGCAGGAGACATGACCCAGCAGTCATGCCAGACTGGCTGTCAACCTGGAGCCAAGCCCCAGCTAATACAGCCTAGAATCAAAGAATTATAGGATTGTCTATGCTGGAAAAGATCCTTAGGATTGTCAAGTCCAACGGTTCACTCAGCACTGCCAAGTAAACCACTAAACCATGTCCTTAAGTGCCACATCTACATATCTTTTAACTAATTCCAGAGATGGTGACTCCACCACCTCCCTGGGCAGCCTGTTCCAAAGTTTGACAATGCTTTCAGTGATAGAATTTTTCCTAATATCCAATCTAAATCCTATCTCCTTTTCTGTTAAAGAATATATTAAACTGAGTTTTATATTTCAGTGATGTGATCACACTACCCTTGGTGACCTGGCTTGCATCTGTCACTCTCTGTACATTTAATCTTGGACATGGAATCATGGAACCATAGAATAATTTAGGTTGTGATGAACCCTAAAGATCATCTAGTTCCTCTTTACCCTGTAATGGACAGGGACACTTTTCACTAGTTTGGTTTGATCAAATCTTCTTCCAACCTAGCCTTGAACGCTTCCTGGGATGGGGCAGCCACAACTTCTCTGGCCTCTTCCAGTCCCTCACCCCTCTCACAGTCAGTGAGTTTAAGGAGAAACCAGTCTATCTGACACGTTTGGTTCATGCAGTTGGTTGGATGGCAGACAAAGATGCAGCAATATGGACAGGACATCCATGCTGCAGCTACTCCCTACTCCTTCAGACTTCTCTTATATCCTGCATTTTGATGGGAGATGACAGAATTTCTCTCATCATTTTTGAACAACCTCGCAGTTCTCCTCAAGACTTGGACTGCCTGATGTCCACTGTAGCTTTGAGCAATCTGCTCCAGTTGACCCTACTTTGAGTTAGCAGGGAGCTGACCACTGGGATCATGATTTTGTCACCACCAGGGCTCATGCTTCAAAGCAGTTAGTCTTTAATTCCCCCCGCCAATTAAAAATAATAGTTAATAAGTGTTTGTTAACTGGAAATTAACACCGTTATTAAAGTTTTAAACTGTAGTGGACAAGAGGCCAAGTTGTTTATGTTATGGTTAAAAAGGGGGATTTAAGAAGACAAGTATTAAAGCAGCATCCAAGAAAATTTTGAATTTCAAGAATACCGTCAAGCAGTAAATCAATAAGTGGAGGAGAAACAACAGAGGTTTGCATGACTCGTGCAAGAAAAAAATAAAAGAAACATCAGCAGGCTTTCAACACTTAACTTCCATTCCTTTCTGAGGCTTGTCATACAGTCATGTTTACATTATATGTTTTTGTAGTCTCTCAGTCTTCACTTTCCTTTCAAGAGAAGTTCAAGAGATGAAAGTATGAAACAAATACTCTGTATCACTTTATCACGTCAAAAAAACAGTACTGGCACATCATCACTTCAAGTACTGTCTCATGATCAAAACAGATTTTTTTACAGGTTTGTGTGTGGTTAATGGTTTAATCTTTGTCATGCCATAACTGGCAAAGATAAGGACTGAAATCTTTTAACACTGTGTGTCAGGAAAGCTTCGGTCAAAAAACTTTTAATCATCATCCTTTGTACTAACAGAGAAGCCAAGGATAACCAAGTGGGATACTGGTATCAAAGCTGATGTAATACAGGTATTATAAATACATTTTCCACAAAACTGCCATTCAATATTCAGGCAGCTTATGGGGAAAGATAAAGTATTTGATTGTAACAAAGAGGTTTTAGGCCCCTTCAGACTATACTGAAGCCCATGTTTCTAAAGCCCCTTTTCTCCTCTTGAGTGATGGCACTGAAGCATTTTAATGCCTGCTCATGGTAAGTAAAAGACATGCTCTCCTTCCTCCAACACGCTAAAACTTTCCCCATCACTTTCAGGGAGAGGAGCACAGTGCCTCAGTAGTGAGCTAAATTATGCTCAACTCCAAAAATGAAAAATCCAAGGAACATCAAGAGTACACAGGTCCATATCTCCCATATCTTTGATACCCATATTCATGGGTAAATGCAAGTGTAGCTGTCAGGTGTTGTTTACATCCTCACACAATGTTGCAAGTGACCTTCAAAGTGTCCTCTCTGCAGAACACAGTCACACTTATCATGTGCCATGATGTATATGTTTACAACTCTGTTGAAATTCCACAGAGTTCTAGTGATTGATTGTGTGGTGCACAGAACGGGGATACACAGAGAGGTTGACCTAAGATCCCACGTGTTTTCAAAAGTTGCATATAATGCCCTTCTCTGCTTAGGACACAGAAGAACACTGTCATGCAGCCTTGGCTCATATCCTCAATATTCTTATGCAGCTATTTAAGTCTACAAGTCTTACTCGTCTCTGATAAGGAATCCCAGAGTAAGGATCTTCAGGGATATTCATAATAGTAAAGGAAGGTAAAATCATATGGATATCATAAGAGTTTCTCGTAATCAAAAGTATAGGAATGAATGCAAACACAAGTCTTTGAGAATCCCAGGGGATCACATGGAAGGTGTGAAAGCGCTCTTAGTGTCCATGAGGGAGATGGAGAAAGTGTGAATTTCATTAGAGAGGAAGAGGTAAAATTATGTACAATTCCTGCATTAGGATACTCAGTAACAGGGGAAAAGACACAAGCCCAGGCTACTGGAAGGAAACATCCAAGATGTATTTGCACAGGCCCATCCTGGTGAGATTGGCTCACAGTGGATCCATTAGACTGTGTAATGCCTCACTGTAATGTGCCTTGTGCCAGTTCCTTCCTGCTTACCGAGCTGGCTGGCTCAGAACACAGACAGAAGGATGTATGTTAATGTGTCTGAATATATTAAGAGGTTTCAGATGTAAGATGATGCAGTACTCAGTCTTTATACCCCTACAGGGAAGTAATTATAGCTGCGACCTTTATCACCTTTACCCTCACCTCAAAATTTCTTTTTATGACATCTTTGTTGCAGTCTTTGCCACACCTTGCTGTGTTATCTGGGAATGTTCCACTTGAGAAGGGAACTGCTGGTTATATGTAGAAGGTAAAAATACAAAAGAATCCTGACCCCATGATCACAGTCATTTGACAGGAATCACATGGCACTACTGGAAAAAGAGGTAACACCTGGGTTTTTATATCTTTTTTTTTCCTGATTGGATACAAAGCAAGGGGAAAAAAACAAACACAGAGGAACTGCACAAAAGTGTGAGAAGCTTTTAGGTTTGAACCTTGTGGCTATCAGGAAGCCGGTTGCTGAGAGCAGCTGGCAGACAGGAGGGATAGACACAGCAAATAGGCAGAGGCAGCTGGAAGATAAAATCTTGAAGAAAATTTAGCCTCAATTTGGTACCTTTGCTTGCAAACACAAACTTACGTGGAACGAGAAAAGCAGTCATGCTGGCTGGCAGATGAGCATGATGTGTCAAAATGAAGGGGGGAAAAACACAAGAGATATAACAAGCCTTTATGTGGCTGTTTAACACTAAATTGACTCCTCTGCAGGAATAAGTCAACACTGTGCAGACTGAGTTACATCAACTGAGCATCTGGTCTGTTATGGTCAACTAATTTGTGTTTATGTAACTCTACCTTGAGTCCAAAGTATCAATTATCTGCACACAAGAAAGGTAAACTGCAGCCTGAACAAAGGTAGGAATGGAGCAGGAGGAAGAAGTAGTCAACTGGTATAGGAGATAACACTGCAAACAGTGGACAAAGACGAGGGAAAATCATCATTCTTAGAAGGAAGCCACCCTGTAATTTTTCCAGCATACGTAACTCAGAGCACTCATAATAGCATCTGCAGTTACTAGCCCAGCTTGTTTTGCTCATGTTTGGGAGCTAGATATTTATTACTCAGATCAGCTTTACCACAAATTTACATTGAGCTCAGTGGAATAATCCCTGATTTATAGCATCTTAAATAAGATTAAGAGCAGACTTTTGCTTTTCAATGTCTCAAGTGTAGCATCAGGCAAGACAAAGCTGAGACTTGTAGCTGAGATTCACACTTCCAGGAGCTTATGTGGTTTTTTGGATTGTCATGCTCTGCTGTGAACAAGTCTCTTATGAAAGGTGAAGAAAGCCAAGAAAAAAGCATACAGAGAAAAGTCTTGACAGATCTGGATGCACTGGCCTCTATTCTGGCAACCTAGAGTTATTTAACACCTCTAAAACTGGTCTAAAAAAGCAACATACATTTTGTAAAAAGGCAGAATACTAAAGAGAGTGAGATTTGTTGTACCTAATTTTGTACTGAATTAGTCTGTCAGGTTTCCCCCCTCGAGTAGTGGTTGTAGCTGTGCTTAGCAGGGGTAAATGAGGAGCTCCCTTTCTGCCCCATCAGTAATTCAAACTGATGTTGCAGTGACCTGCAACACCCACAGGTGGGTAGAACCTGTGGTGACTGACCATTTTCACTCACAGCCCTGCCTGCAGAGCCCTGTGACCCAGGCAGAAACTCAGCCACCAATTTTCATATGCCATTTGTAGCATGGCCCCTTCAGGATATGAGGCAGCAGCATTTGGCTAAGGAAACACAAATACCTCAGGTGAAGTAACTTCACGGAACCTTAGCAAGGCACCAAGGTTTTGAGGACTGAGAGTATGACCTTTATGTCTTGTACTATTTTGGGAAATCAATACTTGCATGCTTGTTCTGTTCTCAAAATAAATATTGCACAGTTTTCCTTCCTCTGTTTTGTTGTGGTTTTTCTCCCACCCATGCCTGATCTCTGTACTCACAAGCCCCTCTGCAGTAAGCAGCAGTCATGCTGGGAAGCACAAGGCAGGAACCTCAATAGCTGGAGACTCATGGGTTGAACATCCATGTTAACAAATTTTCAGGCTTTGTTCACTCTCTACCAGTAACTTTTGTACTATTTAGCCTATGTCAACTAATTTCATCAGGCTTAATTAATTTAACTAATTTTGCTGCCCACATAGTACCTTCTGAGGACATTGAAGAGTCAAGAGCCTCCTTCCCTCAGTTCCTGTCATTTTTGGCAAGATCAGATAAAAGGTTGATTTCCAGGCCCCTCCAGCTTGCTGTGTCTCTGTGGTGCCTGTGGTAGTCCCAGGATGGATGGATGGCTACTGAGCACCTGCATCCCTCCTACACAGAGCAGAGAGCATGGCACACTGGGAAAAGCAATTCAGGAAAGCCAAAGCTTTAGTCATACATTTCAGTCTGCTCTCAAAAAAACCCTGCCTGTTATAAATAATGAACTCTTCAGAATAAGGAGATTTTTCTTTATGCATGTTTGAACAGTGCCTAACAGCACAATAAAGCCCTGGTCACCTCAGAAGCCTCTACGTGCCTCTATAATATAAATATATAATCATAAAGAATGAGTTGTCAGAGAAAGAGGTCATGGATCAGCAGAGTAAATCAAACTTTAACAGCCCATCAGGGCCAGACTGCCTAGCAACAAAACAATTCATCATTAAGAAGTTTTTATGCTTTATTATAAATTTAGATTTAAAAGAAATGTTGAAAACCCTGGGTCAAATTTTGCTCTGTTACTTTGGTGTAAACCAAGAACAATTTATTGAAGTCAACAGAGCCACTATAAATTGAAGGGAAAAAAAAATTACATCCATATATTGTGAAAAAAATTTATTTATGCTTTAAGTCTAGGGAGTACATACTAGACTTTAAAATGTTTAGTGCCATAGAAATATGGCTATTTTCTTAAACAAATTATTGATTTGGATTTTCTTTTTTTTGTTATTGATGCTTCTTGTGCCACAGCCATTTCAAACATATATAAAGAAAAATGCTTGGATCTCAAGTGATCTGAATGAGTAATTATATCAGAAAATTAAAACCAAATCAACAAATTCTTAGTGTTCAAATTAACATTGAACTACTCAAATTCTATTAAGAAATAGATATTCCAGATTAAAATTGCTTTGACTTTAGGAAATGTCTTAACTAAGAATAATCCCTTTCCCTTCATATATTTTTTTCTTCTGCTACTTCTCATACACAATAAGGGATCCATCTCATTTGTACTGCATATGACACTAATTGCACTGTTGGCCTTGAGTCTGGCTTGGCCCATGCAGGCATCTCTCATCTTCTGCACAACCTTTGAAAAGTAGCAGAGCAGATAAGTTAAATTCTTTTATCAATTCTTAGTAATTTTCAAGCAGGTTGAATGCTCAGTTTCAGAAATCTGGTCACCCCATAAGACTGTCCTTTGTCAGGAGAGACACTATTGAATTTAGTTTTTTGAAACCATCAGAGGATCATGCCAACTGTGTATCTTTCAGTCTTTTTTCCTTTTTTCAGTATCACAGGGTCATTTATGAAGCATCCACCTCTTTCTTAATAGAATTTTGTATATGGTTCTTGCAGACCTCAGAACCAGGGATGTTTAATAACTTTCACATCCCAACCCTGTATCTTATAGCTTTAGGTGTTGCTGCATCTTGGCTGACAGTCTCAGGTGTGGTACTCATCTATTTCTGCAGATTTTTGAGAAGGATTTAATATCAATTTTTTACTATACCTTCTGAATAATTTTCTGTAGGTCATGGCTTGGTCATCTGGAACTGCTCAACTGCCCTCCTTCCCTCTCTTTCCTCCTCTGCAAAAATAATAATAAAATAAAACGGACTTATCAAATGCTAATGGTTTTGGCAGTACTAGCTCAGCCAAGAGACATGAAATGGCCAGTTTCAACTTATCTTTGATAATGTCACATAGGCCAGTTTGATCAGAATATAAATTGTGTTTGTCTTTCCCATTCTAATTCCAAAGATCTGGTAAGTTTTGAGTAATGTCAGAAAATATACATCGGTAGATTTTATAATGTGAGGCTGTTCCAAAATCTGATAGGTTTGGTGGCATTAGTGCCTCAAGCGCTAGATTTTTAATTGTAAACAGAAGGTCATCTGCATAGATTAATAATTTTTGGGTGTCTGGCTTGTCCTTTTATTTGCTTTTTGCATCCAGTAGTGTTTGTTAATGTTTCTAGTTATAAGACAAGTAATTGCATTTCTCTGCATACTGTTAGCAGCAGGGGTTTTACTATCACAACAGATGGGGATGAGTACAGAGCTTTGATTAACACCCCAGATCTATTTTACAAACCCTATGTTTATTGTAGCACAGATAGTTGAGAGAAACTGACTTTTATTTTCTTTCCCTAATATTGTGTCATTGAGAATCACCAGAAGTCAGTATTACAGAAGACCTATACTGGTTCATATACTACGATATTTTAAAGCATCTGAATTACTTAGGACCTTTAAGCTATTGAGGTCTAATGAAACTTTCTGAAATTAGGCATTCTACCTGCCTGAAAATCTGTAAGAGTTGATAAAAGAATTTATGTTAAAAATTACCAAAAACTTCTGTGAGTTTTGAAAAATATTCAAAACATAACTGAAATCACTCAAATTAGGCAGCCAGAAACATAAAGCAAACAGAGCAGGAAACCATGGGCACATGGAGGCCAACTTAGAGGGTGTTTAGGTATCCATCTCTGGAAAACTTAATCAAAATCTTAAGTACCAAGGTTTTCCCTGGGTCTTATATTTTCCCAAGACAGAAAATCAGTACCTTCTTCTACCTTGCACAGCATCCCAATAGCACAGAAAGTCTTAGTAATGTTAGCACATCCCATCAATCTGCAGGAGCCCTTGCAAAATCCGCTGGGGCTTCCTACCCTCCCTCTTGATCTCAGTATGAAATCCAGTAACTTCAGCCACTTTCACTGAAAAATGTAACCAGAATAGAGAAAGGATTAGAGAAAGTAGTTTTTAGAATGGTATCCCAAAGTCTTTATTTGGATTATTCCCTTTTTGAATCACAGCTTCATCCTGAAGTCCTTCAAATCCATATCTCCTACCTCTCGTCAGTGTGTCCAACCAATAGGTTTTCTACTGGCTGTGAAGGGAAGAGGGAAGAGACACCCTAGCCCACATTCATGGGAAGGTGAGCAAAGAAAGGGGTAGAGAATGGGGATGAGAGTGCAGATCGTAGATCTGCTGAGCACACACAATCTTTGCTCTCTATATTACTCTGATATTTTGCTTGAAATGTCATCAAATAAATGCAGCATACCTTTTATTTTCTTTAATTCTTCTCTTCCAGTCCACCCAGATCAACTCTGAAATTAACAACAGGGAGAGAAACCTGTCACAGGACTCCAAGTACAGAAGTCCTTTTTACAGGTGGTAACATCCGTCTCAATATAAGCCAAAACCCATAGGAAAGGAAGAAGAGAAGTAAAATAACTTGGAGGTATTTCAAAGCAGAGGGTAAGATTGCTGAATCTACACCATTGAGCTTATTTAGGATAAATGAATAGAATTAGTGCCAATGATCCTCTTCCCTTAAGGGGTAACATCTGCAGCTGATTTATCTCTAAATATTTATAGCAACCAGAACCATCCCAATTGCTAAAGCAGATCACATGTGAAAGCTTGGAATCAGTCTACTTGCAAATTTGCTCTTCTTGGAAAGGGGGAAGAAAAATATATTCTTATTTTACAGCATATTAAATGGGATTCTCTTTGAACTTTAGGATTTAGGAAAAAAAATAAAACTCCTCTACATATTTCTACCTGCATAAATATAATCAAAAAGAAAGAGAGTTACCTTTTCCATCAGGTTACAGGCTGAACCTCTGTTAAAAGTTATTCATGGCCACCATCAAAAGAGTCCGATATAATCACCACTCTGTCAAGTTTGACCCTATATAATGCTTATCTGCCCTCAGCAGATATAACCCATAGACAATTGTTACACATATAGATAATCAGAAAGAAAGATATCTGGCCAGAAAGAAGTCTGGGAAGAAATATGGCCTTAATCTTCTGGAGAAATATTGTTAAGCCCTCACAAACGGCACCAGAAATCAATATGTGGCCAAGTGATTCAAGCCCAAAAGCATTTTCTTCAGCAGAACCCACAGACATCTCTCTAAAGCAGATGCCTGCTGAGAAGCAAGCTCCATTGGTGTCATCAGTCAGGGGGAGGGATGCCCAATTTGGATGCCTAAATACAGGCATCTAATGCCATCAGGATATGCCACCTGGCCTCCAGCTGTTCTCCCAAAGTGTACAGCTCTTCCTTAAATCTTCTGCCATAGCTGCCAGTCCCCTACAGCCGTGACAACTTTGTGTTAGTGGGATACTCTGTAACTTTGCAAATGACAGAGGTGATTGAGTTTGAGAAGCTGAATCCCACTTTAATTTTCCACCGCCTGTAGTGGAAGCTCAGGCACAGGCAGCACATGTAGACTCCTGCACATCAACACCAGTCACAGCCAGCATGGCTTCATGAGAGGAAATCAAAGCTGATTTCCTTCCATGACAAGGTATCCCACCCAGCTGATCAAGGGAAGCCAGCTGGTGTAATCTTTATGGATTTCAGTAAAGCTTTCCATACTGTCTCTCACAGGATCCTTCTGGACAAAATGTCCAGCACACAGGGGGCCAAACACATCCTGAGATGTGTGAGCAACTGGCTCATGGGTCAGGCACAAAGGGGTTTGGTGAATGGGGTGATATCAGACTGGGGACCTGTCACTTGGGGGGTTCCACAGGGCTCCATCCTCAGCCCTGTGCTCTTCAACATCTTCATTGACGACCTGGATGCAGGACTGGAAGGGATGCTGAGGAATTTCACAGATTATACAAAACTGAGAGGAGCTGATGACTCCCTCGCAGGCAGAGAGGCCCTGCAGAGAGACCCTGAAAAATCAAAGGATGGGCAATCACCAACCATATGGAGTTCAGCAAGGGAAAGTTCTGGATTCTGCACCTGGGATGGGACAACCCTGGATGTATGGACAGACTGGGGAATGAGAGGCAGGAGAGCAGTGCTGTGGAAAGGGACATGTCGAGGGCCCTCCAGCCAGGAAGGCCAAGCATGTCCTGGGGGGCATCAGACACAGCGTCACCAGAAGGGCAAGGGAGAGGATTGTCCCACTCTGCTCTGCACTCAGGGGCAGCCTCACCTTGAGTGCTGAGGGCAGTTTTGGGCACCACAATATAAGAAAGACGCTAAGTTCTTAGAGAGTGTCCAAAGGAGGGCAAAAAAGATGGTGAACGGCTATGAAGAAGAGTAGCTGAGGTCACGTGGTCTGTTCTGCCTGGAAGAGACTGAGAGGAGACCTCATCAAGGTCTACAGCTTCCTCATGATAGGGAAACAGGAGGTGCAGGCACTGATCTCTTCTCTGTGGTGACCAGTGACAAGATCCAAGGGAATGGCCTCCAGTTGTGTCAGGGGAGGTTTAGGTTGAGTATTAGAAAACGGTTCTTCGCCCAGAATGTGCTTGAACGCTGGAACAGGCTCCCCAGGGAAGTGGTCACAGCCCCAAGCCTGACAGGGTTCAAGAAGCATTTGGACAATGCTCACAGACACATGGTGTGAGTCTTGGGGAGGGTCCTGTGCAGGGTTGGGAGTTGTATTCAGTGGTCCTTGTCGGTTCCTTCCAACTCAGCATATTCTGAGATTCTGTTATTCTGTGATCAGCATTTAGGTGCTCTTGACTCTGTCTACAGGTCTGCTTTATAACCTAAGAACAGGGAGACTGTGTGGCAGATGTACTGTGTAGAAGTTGTCTCACTAGGTACCTGAATTAACACTCCCTCATTTGATGGAGTTTGCCCTAACCTGAATAGCCCAGCTTAGAAATGATTGCTGCTATCATGACTGGAATTTCTGGCTATTAATGGCTTTACTGGTAGTTGTGTGGCTTAGGTACCTCTCTGTACAGCCATTTTTTCTGCCTTAATAAATAACAAAGTGGTAGCCAAGAGGAGAATTTCAAGAGAGATACACCAATCTATTCAGTGATTCAGTGCTGGAGTTCATGGTTGTCATGCACCACACAGCGTTCCTTTCGTGTTTACTTTATAGACTACTTTAACCTGGGTGTATACCCCCTTTAGAGCTCCCTGATTCCAGCTTCCTTGAGCTCATTCCCTCTCATCTCCTCTGCTACTGTATTTTCACTGCTTGCATTTCTTTTCCACTGCACTTCCTTCCTTCAGCAAATCTGAAGGGAAGCAGAAGCTCTGAAGCACATTAGCTTTGGCTCATTTAAGATTTTTCACCCCTGCTCCTTACTCTCCTACAGCTGAAGCTCTGTGCCAAGGGAAGGAGAAGGAGAAGAGTGGGAGGAAAAGCTGTTAGCATACACTGAAGCACAGCTGTATTGACATGCTCCAAAACACCATGTTATTTTGGCTGAGCAGCCTGCAGCCAAGATGAATGCATTGTTGCATGGCACGGACAGTTAAGAATCTTGTCTAACTTCTGAAAAAGCCTGATTCTGTTTGATTTCCACAGCAGCTGCTGTTGTGTGAGCTGCAGAATAATTCAAGCTCAGGCAAGATACTGAATCAGAGTAACATTGCTAGCTATCCTATTTCTTTACAGAGTAAGGTGGGCTCAGAGTGAGGTTAAATCCAGATCCCGCACAAAACAAGATGTTTTGAAAATTATTCTCCTTCTAGTTTGAAAACTTTGAAGCTGAAAGATCATGAAAACCTGTAAGTTTATAACAATTTTGCAAAACGCAATGGAAAATAAAAAACTGATCAGCAGGAAAAACTCAAAAATCCCTTTTTGGGCTTCATTGCAAAATGTTTGTTTGTTAGCAAAGAAATAGAATAAGAGGGAATGCAAGTCATTAAATGCATGGTTCAGATATTTACACAGAGGTGTCCAGAGCCTCTGTGTAAATTTAGATACCACTGGACTTTGGGTGCTGCTACAGAAAGCTGCCTCATATAACTCATGGCTTATCTGTGTGTCCTGTGCAGATTTCTAGGATTTTTTTAGGGAACAGTGCTACAAACTGGTGTGATAGAACTCAGGAGGTAATTTATACCAATTATATGCTCAAATACTGATTACTTCAAAAGTCACGTATTAGGAACAATAGAAAGTACAAAAGAAGATTAAGAGACGCTGACAGCTAGAAAAATTTCTCAATTTTATGCATTTTGGCATAACCCATTATCTTCTTTTGAAGAATATCTGAAGATGATCTAAACTTAGTTTGAGTTCTCCATCCAACGGAGTGTAGTGCTGCTTTCTTCAGAGACCAGGCCAGCTAGCAAAAGTCCAAATTTTTAGACTGCTTTCAGCAATGCACTTTATCCTAACCCAGGGAGGAAAGCTGAATTACCATTGTCTTCAGTCTTCACAGAAAATATCAGCAAAATCATGGTGCCAGCAGTAAAGAATTACGCCACATTAAAATGGGCTGAGACCTTTAGCTGAGTACTGATGAGATCTCGGGTGGTCATAATTTCAGGTTTCTCTCCATTAGGACTGCAATTCAATGTGTTTTAATGACTTTTAATTGGTGTGGCAGTTACAGACTATATTGGGCTAAAACTTTACAGAAATTTTGTCACATACCCGAAAGCTCACAGGTCCTCTGCTTGCATAACACAAGCCCATATTGATTAGATTTCTTACAGCCCCCAGGTCTTCTTTGGCCCTGCGTATATCCATGCCAAATGCAAATCCAGAAGAGCTCATTAATGTTAGATCACAATACTGACAATGACCATTTATCAGAGCCAGAGCTAGAGTTCTCCTGCTTGAACAAAATCATACATTACTCCAAAACTAGCCTTCTTTCACCTATTAAAGTAAGGTTGACATCATGTGCATTTATTTGTTTATATGTGAGTGTTGAAAAATCTCTGGTTGAGTTGGTGATTAATCATTTGATAATACAACATTAATTTCATACCAAACCTGGTATGAAAAATTTTGATGTTTTAACTGTATGAAAGATTAAAATGCAAATATTAGTTTAGAATAGTAAATTAACATTTTGATAAAGGGGGATAATGCACAAGCAACTGACATTCAAATATTTCATTCCAATGATTTCCAGATTGATAAGTATTTAAAACAGATACAGAAAAAGTCAGCAGAAAATTAAAATCTTTTCCTCTTCTGTGAAGCTATTTCTGTTTTCTCCTTCATGGCCATATCGAAAAGAAGAGAATCAAAGAGGTTTATTTATTGCTTTTATTCCAGTTCTGCCAGAGGACATAGAAATAGACATTACAGGGGAGAACCACCACACATCCTCGTAATTCTCCTCAAATGCATACATGCTATCATGGTGGCAGATAAAAGAAACATGATATCTAAAAATAATCTTAATGCACGCATTTTTGGGTGGGTGTGTTTTGCTGCATTGAACTCTTGGAGAGTTTATGTTTACATTAATCTGTTATTTCCAAATCAAGAGGCTCAAGCAAATACTGAAAAACATTAGAACACCAAATACATTGTTTTATTCCATCTTTATGAAGCCATAATACCCTTTTCCCAGAAAAAAAAAATACAGCAAAGAATGCTCTCACATAATTTTTCTGGTAGTTCAGGCCATGAGGATACTAAAAAATTTACAATCAGATTTATGTTATTAAAAAATACCTTTAAGATCAAAGCTGTCGATTGCAACCTTAAATATCCCAGCATCTCCCAAGCTGCCCAGTGCTAAAAGAGCATTCTTTAAGGATCAACTCTTTTTCTAATTAATTCAAAAAAATCCCCAATGCTTGAAAGAGACAGGCTCTGTCTCTGCAAACATGGGCCCTCTACTTGCTTCACTATTACTTCAGCGACCTGTTTGGCTTCTTACCCCCACCCAAGAGAAAAGACTGTACCTTTCCGTCCTGAGGAAACACCTCATAGTTCCTGCTGAGTCTTCTGACAAGTTCCTGAACCTGCTTACCACATTTTAAGTCCACCTTTCTTTCTGGAAGCCAGTTCTTCTTTGAGTGGAGGGTTGGAGTATGTGACCTCCTGAGGTCTCTCACAAGCAGAATTTCTCTATGATTTTATGATTTTTCAGGGACCCTTGCACCTATCTCACAAAACACATCCTTTTGCCAGCTGACTGAAAACTTTGAAAATGTTACTGAAAACAAGACAAAAGCATGATAGTATGGATCCCTTACTTGTGTATTTTCACAGCATGTACATTTGAATTCCTTTAGAATGTTAACAATTCCAGATCTCCTATAGTGCAATACTTTCGGGGTATAATTATTACAACCATATAATTTTTTTTATACCTTTAAATTACCCGAATATACTCTCTCTGAAGGAGCACCATAAGTCTAGAATTTCTCTTTTTTAGAATAGAGAAACATTTGTGTCAAGACAGCAAAATCCCAAGAGCTTTATCTCAAGGATGAGCATCAAAAACTGTCTGATGCTTATGTCATACTTCAGTTGCCCAATAAACAAATGTCTGCAGGTCTTTCTCATGTGATAAGGGGCCTGATATGCCCATCTGCTTTCGAGAAAGATGAAACTGGGTTTCTTGAGTACAGGTAGCTAAAACCTCCTGAACAGCATTCCAGAACTTCTGTCCATGCAAACAACTCCCCTTTGTGTGGGTCTCAGCTCCAGATTAGGACACTTGAATGTAGGTTCCTGAATATGACTGTCCAGTTTCCATCAATTCAATTCTGAGCTAAACTGAACTCTAACTCCCTAAATACAGGTATCTGATGCCATTTTTAATGCTCAAGAGTAGCCAAGTCCTACAGGTGAGATGGGCAGATACAGCACAGAGTCTGTGGGACCTGTGGCTTCTGGCAGGTTGAAAAGCTTTCCTTTATCCCACATGATGGGTCATTTCTACTGCTAGGAAAATTAGTTGAGCCATTAGTTGTTCCAGTCAGTGGTGCCTCTGGAGTGATTTTATTCACTCTAATGAAGCACATGTTGGTGTGAACAGCTGTGGGATTCCACCAACCAGGCTCCCCACATCTCCACTGACCATAGCAAGAGCTCAGACAGCATGCATACAAAACTAAATCAAACCTTTCAGATACCCAAACGTAGGTGTCTTAACGTACATTGAATCCCACACTAATGTAATTTCCCCCAGTGAGACAGTGCCTGTCATCTTCCCAAAGCTTGTCACAGCTGTCCTTAAAAAGTAGCTCAATGAGCATCCTAGTGCTCCTCATAGGAATTGTAATTATGTTCATAAGACAAGTTAAAGAATTAGCTGTAATTTCAGCTTGCTCCAGAACCCTTTTAAGCCCATGAGGGCCCTGTGAACTTCAGTTCAAGAATCAAGAGCCACAAGGTCACTTCTTTTTAGAGGTCCATGGATGGGTATTAGAAGACATAATTAGTAGCAATTAAAAGCATAGTGAGTATGGGAGGGAAAAAGAATCCTGCCTAAAAACTTGTGTGAGCTCTTAGTCCTTCATAAGGACATCTGTAAAAGCACCACAACTGTTCTGATCTGAGTGGATAGAAAAATGGAGGAAGCTGTTTCTCATTATTTATTTCCCTCATGTGCTTAACAATAATCACATCCTTTAGTCTAACCTTACTCTAGTCATGATTGTCAAACTCTTCTAGAAATAACAAACATAATCACAGATCAGCATTAATTTTATTCTGGCAATATCTTAAAAATAATATAAAACATAAACCTCTTCCTGCCCTCTTTTTTTTTTATTCCTATGGTTAAAATGAGTTTTAGTAGTACTATAACTGATGGTCATGCATAAAATAAAAGCAAAAATTATTGGCACAATACTCTTAAAATTCAGTTTTCATTTCTATACCATAAATATGACAATTCTTTTCTTGCCTCTCGCATATTCTGCTCTGTAACCCTGTTCCATCAGCTGCAGAGACTAAAAGAAGTAATCATGGTCCCTTTTTTAAATCCTGTAACTTTTCATTTGCTCATCTAAGGAATCCCTAAAGCTAGACCAGCCCTAAAGCTGGTTGAAAATCTAACTGTAGCCCAAGCTCTGCTCATGGAAGTCCCAGCAAATGTAACCAGACCTCAAACAAAAGGAAAAAATTTACACCCATGCAATTCAAACCTTTGTTTTACATTAGAGGTTTACACACAATGTAAGGACAAATCATGAAACCTCAAGCTGTCAAAAAAACCCAGACATCTCCCCACCCAGGTTTCATTGACAACTTGCATTCAACTGGACTCCTGGGTAATACTCAGGAGTATTAATCCTGTAGTATTACTACAAAATGTTATTGGCATTTCCTTCAATCCAGTACTAATCCTTCCTGTTGAAACATCACCCCTTATTAACCCTTAAGCTCTGGTATTTAGAAAGCTGCACATTCACCATGGAGTAATTAAATGAAATAAAGGAACAACAATGCCAGTGCTCTTTCCAGTACACTCATCTTTCTGGATTATACCACACACACCACCACCACAGATAAGTTTACATGCTTTCTTTTCCCAAACCAGGCTCCTACCAAACCTTCATCCACGTTATGATTTCCAGACTGCACTAAAAGTCTGTTTCTGAAGGGAATAGAAATGCTTGGCCATTAGTCTATGTCATCAATCATTTTATGCTGAGGATCTACTTTTAACACAAAAATAGACCCAGATCTTTCTTGCTCTCTCAAAACTGCTGCTATCCTCTCTGTTTGGAAACTTTCCACAGAACCTTGCATGATCCCATCACAACAGCCAACATCAGCAGGTTTGATTTTCCATGACGAGCAAAACTTAATGATAAATTCGTCCCTTCTCTCTCCTAACCTTAAATTTACAAGTTTTGAAGCATCAAGGACCACCAAAGACTGTGAAAAGGAAATAGGCAATTAGCTCCAGCTGCCCTCAGAACTCATTTTGTCATGCTGGGTAGTACAAAATACTGATTATTCTGGAGCATCTCAGCCCAGATCTTTCCCTTCAATGCACTACCAACCATAGATTTGATTCTTTCTCTTTATAAAATTCCTCAGATTCTCAGATCTCCTCCCTAGTCTCTCCAAGAAATAAGTATGATCCCTTTCTTTTCCTCTGTACTCTAGTGTTTAAATACTTTTTCTTCTTCTCCTTCAGAAGCTGTAACCTAATGCTAAATATAAAATTCTCTCTTTGAGAAAATAAAATTAGTGGACCTCAGGAAAAAAAAACTTAAAAATAGGTGATTCTTACGAATATCAGCATTTACTACATCCTTAAAGGTTTGTCATTAGACGGTGTCTAAAGTTTTTCATTCTTTAATAAAGCCAGTGTACTCCAAAAGGGAGTGATGAGAATGTAGGGTACAGGAAACAAGGAGGAATGTCTGGAAAGAGTTATGTGTCACCTGTTGCTTTGACCACAGACCAGCTGAAGAAGAAAGAAGAGCGGAGGATGCAGAGGTTGGGATTACTTCTAAGGATTTTAGGACAGATTGGTTGTTATGGAATGGCATGTGATAGGCTTGGGGTTAGAGACTGGGACTTGGAAATGAAAAAGGACTGAATATTAGGAATATTAGGGGAAAAAGTACATTATGGGTTACTCCTTCAAACTTTAGCTGGTTGCCTCCTGTCACCTTCAGACAGCAGTTGGCAGCCAAGGCTCAGTGCATTTTAGGAAAATAGTATAAGAGCAAACAAACCAACTCATGTGTCCATGCACCCAGAAACCCCACATTTAAGACATCAAATGAGGGGGGGTGGCACTGTACCCACCCTTACTGATCGCTTCCCGCCCTCTCCATGGGGTCTCCCTCCTTCCCC
>VZRR01005447.1:51373-119907 GCA_013398015.1 Oreocharis arfaki
TCTCCTCTGCCTTTGGGGGCCAGCCCGTGTGCTGGCCCCAGGCTTTGGGGAGGCAGCATGGATTAAAGACCTTTGCAGTGCCATGAGGAGAGCCTTCTCACCTCCTTTGCCATCACTGAAGTTGCAGGCTGGCAGCTGGAGCAGCGGTGCGGGGAGTCCGAGATGGACTGCAGGAGGGCAGAGAATCCCTGCCTTGTCCCGAGAAGCCCCCGCTGTGCTCCCAGGGAAAGCTGCAGCAGCTAAGCTACACCAAGCACTGTAACAGAGGGGAATGTGACTAGATACACATTAAAATGGAAAAGAGTTAGAGAGATAAATAATACCAGCCATGAAGCATTGCATAGGAACTGTCATATATACCAAATATGTTTAAAATTATTGAAGGAATCATGATGATGAAACCCAAGCTGTCTTCCCATTCCCACTTTTTGTTGTTGTTGTTGTTACTCCATTTCCTTTGGCTGGAATGGACTATGGATGGGGGGTTTTGTGTTTACCACTCACTGTGAAAGGGGCTGGAATTTTTTGAGTATCAAGAGACACAAATATTAGTGTCATGACTCATTCAGGAGTATGGGTAAAACTGACAGATACTCAGGATTTATTCTGCATTTGCTAGGAAGATGCTGATTAGAAGTATATCTATAAAGGATTTTTACAGAGACTTGCCAGTTTTGGAAAAGCTTCCAGACTAATCCAGCATAGGTAGATACGTTCCAAAAATTCTGTGACTGGACAAGCCCTTGAAACATGTTGTGCTTGAAAGCTTGAAGAGGTTTACTTTGGAACCCTTGAGAACTGCTTAGAAATTCTGACATCATGTTAAGCAGAGGGGAAATCAAGGAAGAAGGCTTAATAGACTCAGAAACTGAATCTTTGTCACCCTTGTTTGCATGGAGCCACTCATCATGAACATACAATAAAGGTTTCCATGGTCTCAGTGTTGAGGTGTGTCATTTGACAATGTATAACTTTCAAGATTGTAAATGTATTCCTGTAGAAAGAAACTCTCTATTTCTCCAGACTTGCTGGCAGGATTAGACTGACTTTAGCGCCATATATGTATTTTAAAAATCCACTGCAAAATATTCAGGAAGAATGTTCCACAGAGAACACTGCATAGGAGATTTTTCTTAAACATATGGCAGAAAGCATATTAGCATGAACAACTTCTATGACATTTCCCACTCCTCCCCTCCTGGAAATTGCTGTGAGGCAAATACAAAGTGTAAGTGAAAATCTAGAAAAGACGAAAGAAGTAGGAGTTTCAAATCAGGGTTGGAATTAGAAATCCAAGGGTTCCTGAGGACCAGGGGTTTTTTCTTAAAAAGGTGGTTACTGTTCAATAGCTCTTGCAATAAATATTCTTGAATTTCAGAGAGTCCTAAGTCAACTACTGAACCAATGAAAGGATTTTTGGGTTTATTTGCACTTCTGTGTTATTATTCTAGTAATAAAATTCTTGTGACTGGGGTTTTTAACTTTCCTATCTCTGCCACTGAACTACTTTGGGAGGTTATATAATTGCAAAATGCCTCAGCTACCCACATGCAAAATTAGAATAATAGTGTGTACTTTCTGTTAGCTGTTCAAGTTGTGAGCAATTTGGGGAGGAAAGTAGGTCTATCAGTGCCAGAGGCTACCCCAGAAGTCTGTGTCCACTGCTAACAATAAAAAGCTCCAGACCCTTGCAATCTTGAAACATCTGAGAACAGCGTGTCTGAAGTGTAAGAAACTATTTTTGTTCTCTCCTACTCTAGTCTTTGTGATTCTCCTGGGAGGCCCAATAAGGCTATAAACATGATTATCAAAAGTGATTTCATTTAAAAAAAGGAGATAGCAGATTTCCTGTCCCTCCTCAGTCTCTAGTATCAGCAATGTGACAATCCTGAGCTCCAAGTACATTATTACATCCATGCAGTGATCTGCATGTCATTTTATACAGTCATGAACATGTGTTACAGAAAGCATGGTAGGGAAATGTAGCAAGTTTTCCTGCACCATAACCTTGAGAACTGAGCTCCAGAAAGAGATCAGAATCCCAAGAGATTTCATCAACTGTTTCTTTGCCTGATTGAGACCTCAGCTGCACCAGTCAGTAATTTTGCTGTCCTGCCTCACTGTCTTTGCCTTTCTTCATCTGAGACAAGAACTCTGTGTGATGCCCCAAATCCATTCTGACTGCATGTGCTCCTGCAGTTTGGAGATTACAGCAGTCTCAATGGGACTGAGCAGCTCAAATTTTGTGTCAGATTGATGATAAGTTGTGATTTCATAGAAAAAGCGGCAAGATGATTTTTTAGACAAAAGGCAAACAGCCAATCACATGCCAGGTAGGTTGCACAAGGTTTCAAGTCTTCACTAATAGATGTGCTATGAACGAAAACCAACTTTGTGAAACTCAGGAAAACAAACAATAAGAGTCAATGATTGTAGTGTACTTTTTTCGACGTTATCATGTTTGTGGAGGCAAGTGAAACAACTGAAGTAGTTGTTTAACCACTCTGATCTGCTTTTCAGTCATGCTATTAGCCTGTTGCTAGTTTACCAGCTCAGAGAGCTACTAAGATTTATAGTTTGGGCTTTTACAACCAGAACAAAGTTGATCTTATTGAAGACAACAGTGGAGAAACTAAGCAGATCCTGAGAGTAATTTCAGATGACAAAAAAAGTCAAGCAGCATTCAGCTTTAAAAAGTTCATGGTCCTCTAGGCTGAGATCTTAATGTAACAACGAGACACTCAAATTATCACCTCACCATGGCCCAGAGAAAGTAACACTTTTGGGTATCATCATGCAGACTGAATGGCCCAATCCAGATAAGCAAGAGAAAATGCTGCAGACATAGCAGAGCCTTCTTGATCACTTGTGAAAGGTCCTAGGTGCCGTGGTAAGAAGCTAGAACAGATTTCAGAATGTGCTGCCACTGCTCAGAGACAACCCAGGGACAGGCACTGTCATGCAGGTGATGAGTGGAGAAACACAGCCAAAAAAATTTCAGAAGGTTGAATTTTTCGGTTTTAAACAATTTTGTAGCACTTCAGTGCACCAGGCTCCTCCCCTGCATTGGTGTTTGAATCCAGCCTTGCCATTAAGTTCATCATTAAGAAATTTGTGGGATTTTGCACTTCTTACCATGCTGACACTTACTGAGCTATTTATCTTTAGTTTCTGTTCTACTGAGAGCACCAACAGTATATTTTGCATAAGTATTAGCTATTTAGGTTTTAAGAAAATTTATGTAGCTGTTCTCCATCGTGGTATTAAATTGAAGTTCCTTAACAGTCTGTGGTATAAAAGTCAAAATAAAAGTGTGTTTAAAATGCTAGTTCCATTGAAATGTTTCTGCAGCCAAGCCCTTGTAAGAAGAGTGTGTCTGTTCAGCAGTGATTCCAGATAGACATTTTAAAGAGAATTTCCTTACAAGTTTTCAAAACAATTGTTTTCTACTATTAAAGGGAGTATGACAATTTAAAAGCAGAGTAACAAGATTGTTTGGAATGAGGATCAAGAGAGGGAGTTTCAATTTGAGAGTGGGCTTTTACAAATAAAGATAAAAAGGGTTATGCAGTTTTCCTGCTTTTACTCATTTTCAAACTCTTTTATACAGCATGAAGCTGATGCAGAGTGACAAAATACATTTTACCCACAGGATACCAGATTATTCAGTATACATAATACATAAGCAAATCCAGATCACCACATTTTTTGAGCTTTTCACATGAGTCAGTGAATTGTGGTTTTGTTGCAACCTTCCCTCAAAGAGATCAGACTTCACAGGCCTTGTACTAATTTTCACAGAGGGCAAATCAGAAGGACATCAACAACCAACATAAACACATTAATAAGCCTTAAGTAGTTCATTGGCTGGCAGCCAGGAGAGCTGTGGCCTCGAGCAGCCACAGAGAAACTGGCTTGATTTTCTGTGCAGTAATGATAGCAAGGTGGCAGACATTGTTTACATCCAGTGTTGGAGGATTCCCCTTGAATGCAAGCTCAGATTGGCCTGTGACAGACTGATCTGGCACTACAGAGCACTGGACCCCTTTTTCTCATTTTTAGGTAAATTTAACCAAAACCAAATGAATTCCCCCTCAGTATTCAGAAACAGCTCTAACCCTAAAGTTATTATGCCTCCATTCAAAGTTTTATAGTCTATGCCAGTGTGTGTGTAAAGAGATTGACAAGAAAAGCACCCTTCAAAAGTATAATTTTAGTGAATTAATAGCAGCAAGCACTCTTTTGATCTCATACTGTATTTTCCACCATGACTTTCATCTTCTTTTGCAGTGCTCAAAGAAGGCCTGTACGCACCTTCTTATTTTGTATAATGTGTGTGACATAAAGTCACTGCCCTGCACGCTTTTTTTAGAAAGAATTTGGAACATGGAACCTGACCCAAATCCTCACTAACTCCTGTGCTTGAAGGCTTCCACGACTTCTAATTAGTCCTTCAAAGAGCTCTTGAGCTCTTGACTTGCCCCTTCTGGGCTGTTGCTCTTTTTTTACCATGCTTCACATGTCTCACAGAAGGCCTTTCCTGGACTACATTTTACATTTTTATTTTTCTCTTAACTTATCTGTAAGGAGAAAATTCTGCAGATCAACAAACACCTTATACTTGTCACACATCTCCATTTATTCTTTCCATCAGCCTGTGTAGACCAGCTCCTCAAGTTGAGGGCATTTGATAATAGTGTGTCACAGGCAATTCTGATCTGTAAAAAGACTTTGAGAACAGCATATTCAGGACTTACTACAACCCACCCACACACCATTACACATTTTTCAAATTTCAGGCCTCATTTTCATGGTTTTTTTTTTTTCAGCAGAACTGTAACCATCGGATATATATGTAAATCATAGCTGCAGATCTTGCTGCCATGATAATGACACCTGTGTATCACCAAAATTCACCATGGAAATGGTAACACCTCAGTTGAGCAATGCTCCTGGAATGTTCCTCACAAGAGGAAATAAAGGTATCTTCTTTGTCTTGAAAATGCAGATTCAGGAAATTTCAGTTGCTCAGAGTTCAGCTACTGAAAATTGCTTTTTGGAACCTAAATTCTCCTGAAGACTGTATTCACACTGAGACTGAGATAATTTGTCATTACTACCCTTCGTTTGATGGGAAGACTTCTTCTTAAATGTTTTAAAGAGTTCCACAACAGATGGATAATACTGCTCCATGATCAAAAATGTAGTGTTAAAAAGCGATATTTTTACATTTAATTTTTTTATAAGTTTGGTGCATTTAATATTGTCAAATTAAATGTCATATCTGGTGGATAAAAATGTTTCTCCCCTTAGAAGCTACTCTTAAAGAGAAAACCAGTTTGGATTCTCCTGACCTTTATATGAATGATATTTCCTGTTTTATTAGAAATGTGAGCTTTCTGAACAAGATCTAAGCAAATAAAATGTTTAGTGCTTGCATGGTAATACAAATACAATCAAAATTAAATCTACTAAAAACCAAGTCATCACAGAATGTTTTGAATTCAGCAAAACAGCATTTTCTGATTTTCTGCAGGGAAATTCCTGCAAAAAAATTTCTTACAAGATACGCAAACTGCAATTTATTAAAAGGAATCTAGCATAAAGGAATCTAGCAAAAAAAAATTACCTATTTTTAAAATTTTGCAAGAGGTGTTTACATGTTCTCTACATATTCTTTCCTCCAAAGCTTTATTTTATTCTAATACCGATTCTGGTTTTTTCTATATCAGTAGCTCTGATACCCATATAGATGGAGAACAGCTCTTGTGAGCCTTCCCAAACCTCACAATTCATCTCCAAACTGGAATAACAATAATGCTTGAACAAAAAAAAAACCAAAACAAAAACAAACAAAAAAAACAAACACAACCCCCTTCTATACACTGGGAAATAGTAACAATTCTCCTTCAACCCCTTCTTATATTTTTTTTTAATGTCGCCAATCCACCAGATATAAAACTCTTTCTATCCTGTTATTTATTTTACTGCTAAAACTGAACATCTCCAAATTTTTGGAAGAGAACCAGTGTCCTACCATATCTGATTTCTTCGAAAATTGCAGGAGAAACATCTGGAAGAAAATGCACTTTTCTAGTGCTTTTAAAATAAGCAGAAGTGTCAAGCTTATTGAAGAGAGGACATATCAGAACATGGCTTTTGTCAGTAGTTCTAAAAATCATCCAAATTGAAGTTTTCAACCAAAAAAACCTACCCTTGCAATTCATTTATGACCATCTTAAAATGTCTTGGACTTCTTACTCCTTTTCTTCATTGCTCCTGGATTGGGATGACAAAGCCAAGTACCTCATTTTTTTCTACAGATCCTGGCATGAAATTTCAGCAGAATGTAATCATATAAGCCATGTTATCCCTTGGGCTTCCAGGCATGAAACATCAGCTGCAAGGGGCAGTAGACAGGCGCTACTGGGTAGATAAACCATATCTATCTGTTATTTTAAAAATAGCTTGTGTAACACTGAAAATGGGCTTAAGATAGAGGGGAACCTTATGGGGAAAAAAAGAATAAATTAGTAATTTGTCCCATTGGCTGCTTTACTCAGCTGATAGGGAAGGTTGAGCAAGTGGAAGATCTTTCTCTGCTCTTGCAGAGAATGAGGAGAATGTCCGTATTCTCCAGGTGGGATGACAATGCAAACAGGCATGAGCAAGGTTTCCTCTGTAGCACGTGTGCACAGGCATGGGCACTGACTGCTTAATGTGCATCAGGAATGACAAAACACAGAAGATACAACAACAAATTTGCTTCTTCACAGGTAAAAATGCGTATGGTTTCTTCAGTTACTTCTCTTTGAAAAAAACTAGGGCATCAGTATGTATCCCAAAGTCAAATGCAGCAAAAATCTAGTATTTGGAATTGTCAGCCTATTCAGTATGACACTGAGCAAAACTGAGGAGAAACACAGAAGACAAATCAATTTCTCTGAGAATGTTAGTTCCACACGCCACACAAAATAAGGATGAGAAAGAAATAAGTTAAGAGACATCTAATGTTGAATACTGTGTGAGTGGAAAACTGAAGGGGGTGCTAATTTAATTTCTTCTGAAATAAATCTTTGTGTGCTGTGGAGAGATGCAACGCCAGGTCACAAACCACCACCACAACCTCTACAACGAGCAAAACACCCCAGGAGCACTTGTCACAAGTAAAGAAATAATAAAAAATAACAAAGTCTTTTTATATTTTTATAGTCCCTTTTATCCCAAAAGATTCAGAAACTCTTGACAAATTTAAACAACCACAAACCAATTTATATGCAGAAAACCTCTTCCACTGCTGAAACAGATAATTTTTGTAAACAGCAGTATGTAAGCCAAAAAGAAAAGAAAGTTACTTAATCTAAATGAATCCACAGAGGGAATCTTTCTTTTTTTCTTTTGTCATAGTGTAGAAGGTCTGGCAGAAGAGGAAGGAGTTAGATTCTGGTCTAATTGAATAAGTTCTAGGTTTAATTATTTATTGTGGTTTCCCTCTGAAGAAATCTGATATTCAGAACCCATATGGACGTGGTCCTGGGCAGCCTGCTCATGCTGCCTGAGCTGGTGGGCTGGGCCAGTAAATGACCTCTGGATGTTCATTTCAACCTAAATAATTATGTGATTTTCCTTTACAAAAGCAAACATTTCTTTTGTTTCACATGGAAGCAATCACACAATTTCATCATAAAATACCTACTTGACATTTACTGTTGATCTAAGAGAAGTCCCAAACAAAAGGTTTAAAACTGCTAAGACATCAGATTATGTACTAAGGAGATATTTTTCCAATAGTGAAATCAAGTACTCAGCCTTAAGGAAAAGAATTTTCTTTGGCACGCAATATTGGGGTTTTCCTCCATGGAAGACTGGAAAAGGCCAGCTTCTGGTCTGACGGTCTGGCCAGCTTGCAATGCAGAGGCTCCAAAATCCTTGATCTGGTGGCTGGGGTTGCGGAGTATGTCCATCTGCAGCTTTTGTTCTTAACCCGTATTGCAGACCTGGAAATCCTACTGTGCAAGAGACCTCAGCAGTCCTTCCAAGAGCACAGTGTCTCCAAAGGCCATCACGGAATGTCTCTGTTGCATAGAAAGACAAAGCTTTCACAAACAGAAGTTTATGAAAGCTCTAAGGTAACTGGTCACCCATTGTAAGCTAAACTTAAAAAGGTATAATATCTTTGAAGTTATTAGGGAAGCTGGCAAAAAGCTCCGATCAAGTACTCAAGCACACAGGAGTATTTTATCAACACACGATGTTCAGTGGTGAGTACAAAGCAGATGTTTCAGAGACCAAAGTTCCCAACGAAAAATATTTAGCTGATTTTACACATGAGGTAGGCAAAGAGTAAACCCCAGAAGAATTCTTCAGAGAACCTGAAACAATTAAGTGCCCAGCTAATTATCCTGGAATAACTCCTGACAACTAACAGTGACTTGGGCATATTGTAAATAAACTCCTCTGAAATCCATAGTGGGAAGAAAACAACAGAGAATTAAAATTTAAATCTTGATAAATATTCACACACACACGTGCACACACACAGTCTTGACATTTAAAGGGCAATGCTTAGCCAGCTGTGTTTCTATTTTCGTTCATGATTCACAAAAGTATGACCCAGGCTAATAATAACACATAGATAAATGCCTTCTTTCCATATTGCAGTGCTTTATGACAAGCTTTTCTGAGATAACCATGCCAAATCTCTAGGTGTTGGCCAGGTTGGATTGATGTCGGAACAGAGGAAAACGCTCTTCTCCATCATTGCTGAGAAACAAATATCATCCCAGTCTGTCTCAGTATTGAGGTTTAAAGAATAACTGAGGCTGTATTTTTCTATAAGCAACTGGTTGAACTACAAAGCCAAACTACATAATTTTACTTAGCTGAGCAATAATTTGGGTCTGTAAAAGGGTCAGTTGCCCCACCCAAGAAAGGGTCAACTTTCAAAGTGTTATTGAGGTTTTATACGATGCACTAGCACCTGAGATGTTGGTGAATAGGAGGAAATCTTTGTAATTACACTGTGTGTGAAGTTGCCTGGGGAGACTTCCAGCAAAGGCATCAGCTTATAGCAGGAGATAAAATGTGTGTTAACGAAGTATATTTGCAAATCCTCAGTAAAGATCCGCTTAGAGAGAAAAGGAAATAGCATTCCTGAGTTTTAAACCAAATTTTTCTCAAAAGTTTGGCTGATAACTATTATACTGTCATTTTTTCTATAGATTATTTCACACATGTGACCTTGATATCTCCCTGGATCGGCTCCTATCCACTGTGCCACTCAGAATTCAATTGTGCTCCAAAGCTTGGTGCAACCCTTGAGGGCTACACTTTTTGCAACAGCATGTGAGCATTCAAGGGAGATGCACCACTGGCTGAGGGAAGAGGCATTTGAGTTCAGTTTTTCTTATATTATCAAAAATTACACAGGGAAGAGCTCAAAGAGAACATCTTGTAGTTTCACAGCAGGACTCCCAGAAACTGTTGGATAAGATAACAGTGTGAAATGAAGAGCTGAAGCAGCAGGGACCTCATCACAAAGGAAAAGTCTGCATCCTGACTCAGTGAAACATATAATCTTCTTCTGTTTGTTAAAACAAAACAGAGCAAAACTACATTTTTTAGAACTCAGATTTTCTGCAGCTCCCTGATGGAAGAAATGTGGCAATAAACCTGCTGTGAGATGGTGAGCTGTTCAGCCATGTGAAAACGAGCACAGATCTGGAGTGCAATATTTGATGATCAATTTGGTGCTTGTTTATTTTCTTTTTCTTTGAGTTACTGTACTTCCATGATATTCCTCAGATAGATCCGTATTCTTTACCCAGAGCCATTATGCCTGAGGCATTAGCTGTATGACCTCTCTCAGTGCAGTCATAAATCTTGCCTTTAGCTGTCTTTTCTCAGCTCTAAGTTGTCTTCTGTCTCGCGTAAACTTCACTTTCTCAAGCACCTCCTGCAGGTTCGGAAGGGGTTGAGATTTTTCTTAGGTTTTTTTTATTTTCCTTCTGGGCGCTGGAGGTGGTGGTGAGTTGTGGGTTTCTTGATCCTCCTGCTGCTACAAAGAAACCAGACAGATTATTTCCATGTGCCAACATCTCTCGCTGGCAGAGATGAGTTCTTCATGTTGCTGATGACTCCCTGTCCCTGCAAAGGGGCTTTCCCTTCCTTTGTGGTAAACTCTTGTATTGTGCCAGCACCAGGTACTAGAGGGCACCTCTAGAACTACTCACCCACTGCGCTAGGACTCAGAGGAGGAGTTTTTCTTGAGGAGCCTAAGGTGTAAATAACTTTTGATGTTGCTCCCTGAAATACCATGCAGCACTCACTGCCTGGCTGGCCCCCTTGTCCTGACCATGCCTCAAAGCAGCCTGTGCAGAGACACCTTAATATTTGTGCTACCAAGCTTGGTGAGGGTTGTTCTGGAATTCTTACTCTGCATGACACAGCACCATCTACCACCTCTTCAATTAAGCTGCTTGTGTGTTTGTTTTGTTTTCTCATCTAAATCTGACTGTTGGATAACAAACATCATTTGCAATAATCACACAAACTGGGTGCACACAGGTTTTAGGAAGTGAAAATTACTGGGAGTGAGGAGCAACGAATTACTATTTGTGTTCTATTATAATTAATTACTTTGCACAGCTGGGAACCATGTTACGAGTCTTAGGTGTTTGCAAGAGCGAATGGCCTTGTAAAACGTAGCTGGCAGCTAAATCCACTCTTGTCATCCACGCTCGTTTTTGGTGCTCTCAGGGCTGGATAGATGTGTCTGCCAAAGGCTCTCATCGGCCCATTAGTGTCTGGAGTGGCTATGCTCTTAAACAGACATTTTTATTGCTCCCTGCCCTTTGAGTCATAGTAGCTGCAGACACCTGGGAAATGCATGACACACACAAACAGCTAGGACAAGCCAGATAAACAGGCCTTGCACAAAAACCACACATTACATATATTGATAATTACACACCAGAAGCCATATGTTGAAACACAATTATTGTTCAGATCCCTTTCTTAGCCTACTGATATAATTCAGGACCCCATATGGCTGTTCATTTAAAGAATCATTAAATCTCCATTTTGGTTTGTGAAGGAATGATGAAAATAGAGGCGAACTTTAAATAAAATTTCTGCTAATATTTTTCCTGCCGTTGAAGGCATTCAGTCCTGCTAAGCCAGAGCTAGAAACAACCTCTGAGGCTTTGAACAGCTCACAAAGGAGTGCCAGTATCGGGGGGTGATTGTGAAGAACTCGAAAAGGCCGCGGTCCCTTCTATGCCCGTAGCCGTAAGGTTGGCATAGCCAATGGGTCTGGCAGCCAGCGGGGAGACAGGGACACAGCAACTCTGGGAAGCAGGTGGGGTCTGAGCATCCTGTTACCCACCACCGCTCCCATGGGTGACGCAGGATGTGGAAGATGTTCACCACTGCTGATTCTTTTGGGGACGTTTTGGTGTTTTCTGCCACACTGCAAGACATCTGGGTTTGACTCTTAGGCCAAGGACTATAAACATAAATACGGTACAGGAACCAAGCTCCTGGTAAGGAATTGCAGAAACCGCTGTCACAGAATTTATGTTTACTTGAAAAACCATTGCATTATGTTGGCATTCAAACATTTTCTTCCATGATGACTGGTGTCTCCTTCTAAAACTAAGCAAAGTTTTAAGGGAAGTGTTTAAGAGAGACAAGGCAAATATACAGAGGAACTGGAAGTCATTAATCTCTTTCAAAAATATATCTGATTTTAGATGATGATGATTAATAACTGATGAAGGTTTGCTGTTCAAAATCAAATGCAGTTAATTTATCTGGGAGTGAACTCTAATTTAGTCTATTATTTCCTCCCCAGAGACAGACTGCTGTCTCATGACCAGCTGAAAGGTCTGTCAGGATACAGAAGCGAGGCTTAACCAACCGCGAAAACAGCATTAAACTTATGTTTATATTTCAGTTGTCAGAAAACTTCATGCAGACCTTTAAAATTAAAGGCCATCAAAAGGTACAGTGCATGTTCAAAGAGAGACTCGAATGATAGCTTTTGACAGGCCATATATGCAGTGTGGGAAGATAATTTATGTGTAGTCTGAAGTATGAGTCACTGGGAAAATAAACACATAGGATAGTGAAAAAAAAGCATTATCAAAGAAATTCCACTGTGGAAAATGAAGGTAGTGGGAGCAATCAGTGTCATGAAGGCTTGAGTGCCTTTGTACATGAAAGGAGGAAGATCAACTAGGGATTACAATACTTTCAAATACATTTAAGAAATATTATGAACATGCACAATACAAAGTGAAGGTGGACAAATGTCTCTGATGTCTAAAGATTGACTCAAGCTTGCTGTCAGTCAAGTGGAAGAAAAGAACTAGTGTCTTCTAGATTTTGATCCAAATGAAATATAAAAAGTCCCTTGGTGTGACCGTTCTTAAGAATGCCTGGCTGAAGAATAAAGATTAATTTATTTTAAATTAATATTAGTATTTAAAATTAATATTTAAAGAAGACAAACCAAAGGTCAGATGTGATTGGATTTGCTGATCCTCTTCACTGAACTTTCAGGTCATAAAGGCAAGCATATTGTACTATTGAGTAGTACTGTTTTATAGGAAGTTCACCACTGAGATATTATTGTCACTGATTTCATGGTATGAGATTTAAATACATATACGGACACATTGACCTCAAGAAGTCTTGACAATACTGGTGTCAAGTGCTCCAAGTAAGAGAGATTATTAACTTGCCAAAAGTGATTCTATCAAGAAAGAACTTTCTTGTTGGCCATGCCCCTCAGCATCCTTAACACTTTGCTGCTCTGTGGTTTCTCTGCAGGATGCACTGAAATACCTCTCACTTGCTCATGGCTGTCTACTGATGGGGTAACAATCCTTACGGGTTCAACCTACATTTCAGCCTCTGTTTATGTTGAACCCAGAGAACACAGGGGGGAAAAGACTGTTGTACCTGGAGTCAGTACTGGAAGTAAGAGATAGAAAAAAGCTGACGAATGTGTTGGTCTTGATGCCGTCACAAAAATAATTCTTCCGGGGAGAACCTTGCTGTTCTGTGGAAAAAAAATCACATGAAAGTAGGGATTAGATTCAGTTCACCCAAGTTTAGGCAGCTGCTCTGCAGTTGCTACCTGAGTTATCCAGGCTCCTATAAGAGTGATCTTGGGCTGTAACTCATCTGCTAAAAATGGAATGTGGGGGTTTTTTTAGGATAAGGTAAATTCCTTCCTGAATTATAAGCATACTAGATTTGGAAACACTAGTTTCTACAAGATCTGTTTTTTCTAGGATGAAATGGAGAAATACAATTATTCCAGCTAATACAGTGATATTTCAGTCAATATTAGACAATAATTTTTTGAGACTTGGACAACATTATTTCCTTGCATAAGAACCTAAATGATGGGGCTCCCCAGCCTTACTCCAGAGCGTTAGTCAGTGCAGTCAGCTAAGGATTTGAGCAGAAGGTACTGTGTAAGGATTACATGCCATGAACACACTTGTCAGTGCATGCAATAGATTTTTTTCTCCTTCAAGTAATTATCAGGCATAATCTTGCCCTGAAAATTACAGAAGTTCAGAGAAGCACCCCTAGTGCCCTACAGAATTAGTGGTTTTTATGAGTAAAACTAATCAGATTAGCATAATTTAATTCAGATAAACTCTTATTTAGAGGGTCTGTGGGAAGACAGTGCCTTTCAGTTTCATCCACAAACCTAAAGCATCGTGCTAATAACACCAAGGTGGCAGGTTTGATCCCCATATGGGCCATTCACTTAAGAGTTAGATTTAATGTTCCTTCTGGGTTCCTTCCAACTCAGATTATGCTGTGATTCTCTGAGCTCATGGAGGGTCACCACACCCAGACAAACCCAGAGTCATTAGAAGGTGAATATATTGGCTGAAGAGGGGTATGAAAACGGGGATGGGTTCCCAACATTGGAACAGAGAGCCACCAGAACCTCTGGGAAGGGCCTCTCTGGCACATGGCCCGAGACAGACTAGACCAAAACTTCTGCACAAGCCCCACCCCTCTAGGATATGGGATTTCATAGACGTTTATTGTACTGAGTGACTACTTGAAGCCTTATGTGAGTAGAAATCAACCCATTAATATTTTCAATTACTGGTAAAGGAACCTCTGAACAGCATCATGAAACCTAGCAATCAGAGGATGGGGGAAAAAAGGGAAAAAAAATCCTGGTAAGCTGGTGCTGCTGTTAAATACTGTCTGTAGAGCTATGAAACAGCTCTCTATATGCTGCAAGGAGCAAATAGTCCTAAATGACAGTTTTCAGGACTTTTCACGGAAGAAATCTCAGTTGTGTGGCTCTACAGGTTGTGTTACCAGCACCCAATCTGCTCTGCCCCAACAGTTAAGTCTTTCAGGGTGATTTCCTCATGTGTTCAGACACGTTAGTGATGAGCCTGCATATAAGAGTTGTCCTTTTCTTGGGAGGAGGAAGATGTCAGAGAAGATAATAGAAAGTATTATTAGCAGCTGCTGTGCAGGGAGCTTTACAAAATCTGACTGGGAGACCATTTGGGCTGTAAGGAATGGTCATGCTTGAGCACTGCCTGACTGTCCTTGAGTACTGCAGAAACCAGTTTGATATCCAATATATTGTGTCTTTGGAGCTCTCAAAACAGGGAAAACTAGAAGAAAATAGGTGGAGACAGAGAACATCCTGAAGAACTTTTAGAGCAGCAAAGGCTTGTGCAGTCAAGAGAAGGTTATGGCAAAGGGAGTTATAGAGATGCAAACATATATTTTAGCTTCTTCCTACCAAATGTGATCCCTGCACTGGGTCAGCTCCAGTTGGCATGACCAGGTTCTATGATCCTGCCCCACTCTGCTTTTGGCAAGAAAAACTATGCTTCAGCTCAAGCAAAACAGGAAAGAGAAGAGCAGAAAAGGAAAACAAAGCCTGTTCTTGATGTTCAATGTAGGAAGAGAAGAAAAAAGGAGAAGAAGAAGGAAATATCAGATAAATTACCTGGGGGAAAGAATCTTCAAACAACCACTGGATGTCTGGATTCTGTCAGAAAGGACCTCAGCAGCAGCTGCTTTATTTCTTACAGGGCTGAAAGAGCCTGCCAAGGATGCAGATGAAGATTCACTGTAACAACTTGAAACTGAGGGAAGTCTGGCATTTTCCTACAAGTGACAGGTTAGAGTTATGACAGAAGAGAGCTTTTATTTCCCTTGTATGTTCCACATTGCAGTCTGACTTGATTGCCCCGGGCTAGTACTTTGCACATAGACGCTGATAAATCTGAGCTCCAAATGCAGTGTTATGTACTATTCAGACATGCAGCACAGACGTAAGTGCTTAGCTGACTGTTACCTGTAAAACCTAATTAAAATCAATAAAGACTTGTAGCTGGAGGTCCATGTTTTATCAGAGCATGAAAACGAGACAAAACTCCCAATAACAGTGCTTTGTTTTTCCATTTATCTCTGCAGATATCTTAAAGTAGCCTGTGAATAACCCTCACTTCAGGGTATTTACGCTATACCTGACCGAAGTTTATCTGTCAACCCTGTAGGAATACTGGCATAGTTAACATTTTCTTCAACTCTAAATCTGCCATGGGATTAATCCTTTGTCTTTAGTGATGAGAAGGAAAGTAGTTTTAGGCTAACATCACTGTTAAACCCTGCAATAAGCTTTCTAATGGAATGGCTCTGAGACCCAGAAGCTTGATTTTCCTCCAGAAATTTTTAGCTTAAAAAATCAATTGCCTTCTCCCAGAAAAAGTCCTAAACAATGCCTTTGAAGTGGTGTAAAGGAAAAAAGTCCAGAATCTGAAACAGGATCTGTTAACCTGCTTCTTCACAGCCAACATTTCTATCAGGGATTTCTCAAGTTGTGAAAGAGCCAGGGTCCGAATCTATGGTTTGAGATCATGCATATTGCTGGTACTTCTGTATTTCTCTTTCTTTAAAATATAAAACTTTTGTCAAATACAGAATTCTTAGGGGATATCACTGATAGCTATCATACTACTGTTCACTAGAGTCAAATTCCTGTTTTACACGAAAATGGCACAAAACAAAAAAAAAAAATCAAAAGTCAGTTTGAGTCTTTTTACCCAATTCTCCTTGTACAAGGCTTCTGAGCATCATGGAAGACTTTTAAAAGAGAAATATCAGCAGTGGTGTCCTGCAATGTCTTTGAAGATTTTCCATGTAGCTTTGTACATGGTAAGTCCCACAACAGCAACAGATGAGCTTTTTTTTTTTCACTTTGTCAGCTGTAGGCAGCCTTCTTCATCACCAAGAAACAGCAATCAGCTTGCAGAGGCTCCGAGTCCATGTCCCTGCAAAATCAGCTAGAGATTTCCTTGCCAATGAAGAGGATTTAACATAAACAGGCTCATGCAGCTCCAGTCCTGCTTCCAGTACTCAGTATTGAGTGTCATAAGCACATACATCTTGGGGATAAATCTGGAAATCTCCCTCTTACCCTTTAGATATGGTAGGAAATCCACTCATCTATTTTGTAAGAACATCTGACTGCTGGATTTATGAATTCTGCAACAAATTAAAGGCAAAAGAATCCAGCATTGCCTGTGTGCTATAAAGAGAACAGTTTAGTTCTCCTAATTTTCCTTCAGCAACTCACTGCCTACTAATGGTGTACTTCTCCGGTGGCAATACAAAATTGAAATGAAAGTATCATCCCACTAATGATGGCATCCACATTTCAATTTTGATTTCTTAATATTAAACACAGAAGTTGTGACCAAGTATTTGCTAATTCTTCTTGTTGATTCATTGTGATGTTGATTTCACTTGTGATTTTTTTTTCTGCCTTACAGGTGCAAAATTGCCAAGATCTGTATTTTATAAAATTGTGAGGTTGGGCTATTGTAGTGGTTGCACCAGAAGTAAGTCCAGAGCTCTGTGTGACCTTTAAGGCCAGAATTATTTGATATGGAAGCAAAGAGTCAAATGAGTTTCCAGTCTCCCAGCCTTGTGTCCAGAATATTTGGTCACTGCTATGCACCCTGCATTTAGATTGTAAAACCACCAGATCTACAACAGTTAATACACCTGGCATTTAGAACTGCTTTAAATTTTGAAAGGAGAAGGGCAAAAAGCCCCAAACCTGAAGCTTTTACTCTTGAGCATAATTTTGGATATATTTCTAAAACCGTGGCAATTGAATCACTTTGCTGTTAAGGGTGTGCAATCATACTGACAGATAAAGATCACTTTTCACTTTTATTTATTATTCTGACAAGGATTTAGCCATGTCAACCAATTAAAAAGTATGTGAGTTGAAAACACTTATTAATTTTTTTACCGATTACTGTGGTACCAAATCCTTGAGAGAATAGTGATTTCTGGGCAATGCCTGTTGTTTGTGTTTTCTTCCTTTTTCCAGCTGTTTATTTTATCTTCCTCTGGTGGTTTTTGAGTTATAATACCATCCCCTTATTTATCAGAATTCTATGCCTGTTTTTGATATGTAGAGATACCCACAGGCTCGCCTAACCTTGTCTCATGTTGCTGTGTTATATGAATTATTCAGAAAGTTTAGCTTTTGAAGTGGTCAGTAATTACATAACTTAACATCAAGATAAAAGACAGAGAAAGAACATGAAGAGACATCACAGAACAAATTTTCTATCCTTGAAGTACAGCCTTAGTGTATAAATTTTAGAGACAATGTGTAATTAAACAAGTATCTTTAATGTACTCGGTAGCATTTTACATTTTCAGAGTTCAAGGTTTCCTGTCTGCTGCCTAAGGAGCACTTAGCTTCTGATTTCCCTTATCCACATGCCTACCTTTTGAACTGTTCTTCTTGTGGTTAGTAAATCCTTAGAACACTGGATTACAAGAACTAAGAATGTAAGAAATGCCAATAATACGCGTTTAGGTCAATACCAGATCTGTCTATCACACTGCAGAAAGGGTACAGTTTCAGGAGAAGACAAAAGCCTGGCCTCTCTCCATGGATTCCTTCAGCACTTAACATGGTTCTGCCAGCATGTTAGGGTAGGGGTTCATCTTCTTCATTTAGTATTTGTTTTGTATCTGTAGCCCATGACTTTGCATTCTTTTAATATTCTGGTATGGTATGCCTCCAAAACCTCCTGTGGCAGCGAGTCACAGAAATACTTTTTAAAAATCTTTTTTAAGTCAATCTCCTGCTAGTTTCAGCAAGCACTCTCTGGTTCTAATGCTGCAGGATTTTGGGAAAAGCAGTTCTAAATTTTCCTCTGCCCATGTGGGGTTTTTTTAGAGTTCAGCACTATGCAAGCTTTCTTTAGACTTTTTTTTCTTAGGATACATTGACTTTGTCTACACCAACACTCATCTCTCATCTTTTTGACCACTTTTTGAACTGATGTAATCCCTTGCCACTGATGCAGCTTCCGGCTTCCCAAAAGATGTTAATGCCATCCTCACATTTCAAGATATCACATTTCCCTTTTCAGTCATTGACAAAATAATGAATAAAACTGGCCTCAACACTTAACCCACAGTAGGAGCCACTGCTGAGTGTCACCCAGCCTGAAAACCGCTAAGCCCTACTCTGCTCTTCTTGACCTTTAACCAACTTTAAATTCATAGAAGAAATTTCCAAAATTTTGCTGCAGAAACTTGTCAAAGGTCTTTTTAAAACCTATACTTCTTAGGTTCACCAGGTCTCCTGTTATACACTTGCTGAAACCATGGTAGAGCAGCAGCAGAATGGTGGGGCAAGATTCCTATTCCAAGAATATTTCTCAGCCCATTCCAGCAAGCTGTGTACCGCATAATCTTCTTTCCTTCCAACTTTTACAGCTTACTGGCAAGAGAATTGCTCCCTGTAAATAAGACTCATGCTGGAAATCTTCATATAGCTTTTTGGTCTAATACTTCATGTATATTTACCTGAAATAAGTGTAGCTCCTCTGACTGGTCTGCTGTGAAGAACACATTGAGTACAGGAACTTCCACAGCATCTTTCACAACAAAGAATTTCTTGAACTTCTCTGCCCTAGCCTGATCACTTCTCTGTGCCCCTCTGACATCACAGTCAGCAAGCAAGGCCAACCAATTTTCTAGCTTGTTTCATTTGTTTAAATAAAAAAATAAGCTCAGATGAAGCATAATTTGCAAGGAGCTCTTCCAGTTGTTTTAGCTTTCTTGGTTTCCTGTTTACTTTTGCCCTACCATGACTTTTCATTCAGTTACATTTACCATTTTTAAATACCATGGGACATTACCCTTGGATTTCATTGAATCATAGGACCATAGAATGATTTGGGTTGGAAGGGACATATAAAGACCATTTAGTCGATCCTCCTCCAATGAACAGTAACATCTTCAACTACATAGGGTTGCTCAAAAGCTCATTCATGTTTCCGGGGATGAAAGGCCATCTGAAAACTTGAGGGCTGACTTGATCCCACTGTCTGTGCCAGTGATGAAGACACCACTGATCACTCATCTCCATCTGGTCACTGAGCCATTTCTTTTTTCTCACTGGATGCAACCATTCAGCCATATCCAAATTCAAGGTCCTGACTTTACTCTTTGCCTGATCATATCCCAGAGGAATACAAACTCCACCACAGTGAGTGATCACTGCAGTCCAGACTGCCTCCAGCCTTGTCACTGATTAGTTAATTTGTGCTGATTTGTTTGCTATGAAGCTGTTCAGCACTTTTATGAGATTGCTTTGTTTCTAAATTTGTAGCTGAGAATTTACCTGTGTTTCAAAAGTATTTTTTGAGCAGGCATCAGATTGCTTGGAGGCTTATTGATTGGTAGATTTTGTTTTTATTATTGTTTTTATTCTAATTGTCTCATTTTTATATAGTTCCACAGGTGTTGTATTTGATGTTCTTCCTCTCTTCTGTGGTGTATCTCATCCTGTTATGCTCACTCTTACAGACTGATTTCCCTTCCTGTGCCTTAGATTCGGCCCTTCAAAACCAAATTCAGAATGGCAACCTATCTTAAGTACACTGAGACCAGTTGTTCTAGGAAGCAATGATTTCTTGTATCCAAAAACTTTTATTATATTCATAAGATATTGATCCAGTCTATATGCAGATCCTAGAGAACTCTTATTACAATTTTCTCTTAATCTGGCAAAGTCAGCTGTGCCTATCAAGGGTAAGGACTCATCTCATGTGTTGAGAGCAGGTCAGGAACTGCACATATTTCTCACACTTTTACCAGTGTTCCCCAGTGAGTTTCTTCTGATTTCGAGCTTAACAGTCTTCAAGGAGTTGCAAGAGTACACAAAAAACAAACAAACAAAAAAACCCCAAACAAACAAAAAAAATCAGGTGAGTAACCTGATTTTCAACACTGGGGAAAGGGTTAAAAATAGCAAGTCCAGGACTCTCTGTTTTAAAAATTGTGCATGGTAGACCCTCAGTGAATGATTTTCAGTGTCCTCCTTAATTCCAACAGCATGTAGCTGCATGCTAGACATTATAGCTACTCTGCTTCACAAAAGCACTTATTTGGGCAGCAAGCCTTTAGAAACAGCACTTTTGGAACTACTTCCATTTTTGTTGAACAAACATCTCACTCACAGCTGTTCACTCATTAGCTGGATCCATGCAGTTACTTTAATCAGCATTCTCATTTTCAATTGTAGTGGGTTGGAGCTGAGTTGATTGACGTGCTTTTTGTCCAATTGCGCTTTTTCGAATTTGCATATTTAAGCCTATAATTTTTATGATCTGTTGATGACATCTATTAATCACAAATCACATTGAAATATAAGTTCTGGCACAATATTAAACACAAGATCCGTTTTGCCTCGTCAGCTGTATTGTAAACTACTCCAGTTGGAGAAAAGAACTCTTCATCTCTGACTGTCCCTGGAACAGTTCAAAGCAGTCTTCACATTACATTCACACCCTTAGGGAAAATGTCATTATGAATGTAAGAATATAGTAGAGGATCAATGACTTTCAGAAGGTCAGACAAACCGTCTTCTGTTCCTTTTGTGAAAATTAAAAATAAAAAATGAAAAAATGAAAGAATATTTCCATATAATACATCTTTTTGTGGTATGGAAAAAGGTTATGTTTTGTCTGCTGAAGTTAGTTTAGTCATACACAGAACCTCATTCCTGAAGCCACAAAAATCCCCTTTTTTTCATCTTCAGCTATATGTACTAGCAAAACTCTCAATATTTATCATAGAATAGACTCACAGAATATGCTGAGTTGGAAGGGACCCACCACGACTACCAAGTTCTGACCCTGTGCAGGACACCCCAAGAGTCACACCATGTGCCTGAGAGCTTTATCCAAAAGCTTTTTAAACTCTGTCAGAATTGGTCCTGTCACCACTTCCCTGGGAAGTGTGTTCCAGTGCCCACCCTTTCTACGGGTGGAAAACTTTTTCCTGATATCCAGCTCCAACATTCCTTGACTCAGCTCCATGCTCAGATCTGGTCACTGGTTGTTCAAGTGAATAAATCAGTACCTGCCCCTCTACCTCCCCTCACAAGGGAGTTATATCCTGCAATGAGGTCTCCACTCAGTCTCCTCTTCTCCAGGACCAAACAAACCAAGTGACCTCAGCTGCTCCTCATTCGGCTTCTCCTCAAGGCCCTTCACTATCTTGATAGCCCTCCTTTGGATGCTCTCTGAAAGCTTAATGTCTTTTTCATATTGTGGGCCCCGAAACTGCACACAGGATGTGTGGTGAGGCCGCCCCAGGGCAGAGCAGAGCAGGACAATCCCCTCTCCTGACAGGCTGGTGATGTTGTGCTTAATGCATCTCTAAATTCTCCTTTGCTATTTGCATCAGTTTATACGACACTTCCTCTAAAATATTAGGGTTTCTTTTCTATCAGGATGGGAGATCTCTCCATCGTGTTGCGGGATAGTTTCTCAGGACCCTATTAATTTTGGTCTGCTGTTTTCTGATAATTATGCTTCAGCATCAACAACTTCATCTTGTCTGTGTTTACCAGGACTATGTCTATGTTAAGCTGGTAATCAGAGACTTTTCTTCTTTAAAAGAGAATTATTTTGTTAAGTACCCAGTAATAATGGATTCATTTGGATTGTGCCTACTTTTTCTTCTAGCAGGTGGAATACCTTTCTCTACAAACCACAGAGAACTCATGAAGTAGCTATATGTGGGAAGATATGGTGGGAGGCAGGCGGTGAATGATGTTCATATTATTCATCCCAAATTCCCATTCTTGGCTAGATTCATCTCACTATGCTTTTACTGCTTAACAGAGATGCTAGAATGCAGTTCCTCACGTCTCGCTCAGATGTAGATGTCAGGGCCTGAGCTATCCAGCTGCCATTACACTCAACAGGAATATCATCAGTGCAGTCAGTGGGCGAGATTTATCTGACCACAGACAGACTTCTACTCTGGGATGAGAGGGATCATGATCTAGCCTGCACAGGCAATCCCTGATGGCTGTTCATTCACTGGGAGGGGGAGTCCAGCCTGGCTTGCTGGGCTGTGCAAGCCCAGCACCATATGGCATCATTATGGCACCATAGCCATAATGCCTCAGATGAATTTTACACACGCGCACACGCGCACACACACACACACACACACACACACACTACATGTGCCATCCACCCAAGTCACCAAATGGGGTTGAAAGCCATATCCAGAAAATGATTCATATGCAGGCAATTCACATTCACAGTTCCACTAAGACAGATTCAGAGCAACGGTTAAACCCTCTCCCAAACCTCAGCTGAATCCAAAGGGCACAAACATACCCTGTGTGACCCAAAAGATTTGGGGTTATGATGCAAAAACAAGTTACTTTTGGCTCAAAGGTATCTGTAAATTAGTTGCTGGCGATATTTGTCCTGCTGTGTGTTCATCCTCAGCAGTACCCTATAGCAAACAAAAGATAATCTAAGGAATTTTAGCCCCTACAGTAAAAAGGTCTCAGCTCCCTTGTGCTTATTAAAGAGGACCACGTGCAAAAGGCAAGTGGAAGACAGCAGCTGAGTGTCTGACATAACGGATGAGATTGATCTGATCAAATGTAAGCATCTTTTACCTGTGTTTAGGTATATGGTAGGCAAGCAGCTCTTGCTTGCTCAGCTCTTCTTATCCCAAAGTAGATCTCCAGACTATATAAGATGAATTCTTCCCTAAATTTACATATTCTTTCTTCTGGCTGCAAAAGTACTAGGTCACTTGGAGATGGAAATGCACACAGATAGATAGGATAGGATATGCCCCTTTTTGTTCCGCAGCAGTTTACACACACCTAATGCTATGCCGAAATGATAAGTGCAGATTCCCACGACTGTTCATGATCTGGGGCAGAGATTAAATTTTTTCTCCTGTTGACAAGTATCTTGCCCACGGAAAGGTGATGGGGCACAGCTGCAATAATGATTTTTTTATGACCCTTTTTGTGGTGAACATCTTTTATTTCAAATCTTTTAGGAGAATAACATTTTTACATTAATTAGCACTTGTGTTTGTGTATTTATGGAAGCACTTCACAAATTTCACTTTTATTTACGAAAACATTTCATGCTGCCATCAACACTATCCCTAGAAACTTGGATTGTTTGCATTAAAAATAATTATAAACAAGCAGGAGTTCATTCGAAAATAACAAGGTCTCTGAGCAATTTCATTGTTTGGAAAGGGTCACTGCTGAATGCATTTTCATTGAGCCTGATTAGATAGAGCATGGGGTTTTTTGCTGCAAATATTTTTATTCCAGCATCAATTATATTAACCATTTAAAGACTGATGTACAATGTGAAGCAGAATAATAATGACCAAGTCATTCACTGGGTGCCTCTTTAACCTGCCTGGCACTTTTCTATGAACTCTCACATTTGGACAATGCTCTCAGGCACATGGAGTGATTCTTGGGGTGTCCTGCGCAGGGCCAGGAGTTGGACTCCATGATCCTGATGGACCCCTTCCAATTCAGCTATTCTATGATCCTATGATTCTATGATCCTGCCCACTCTGCCCATGATGACACAAAACACTACAAACAGTTTTTAGGTGGGAAAACTATACAGGTGCTGTAGGGCAACTTTTTTAGGTATGAGATTGTCTTGCAAATTCTCCATGCTATATGGATCTAGTTCCAGGGCTGAAAGAAGAGCCATGACAGATTAGGAACTCTAACATTCAGTCTGTAGTGTGACTAATCCTTTCTATCCCGCCTATTAACCTCTATTTGAGGCAGATCAAGTGAAGCCTGGCTCAACAGCAGCTGCCACCACCCACACACTCAGCAGCAAGTCCCTTGTAGGGCGAAATTTATGTTTGTGTTGAAACACACCAATTTCAGTCATGTACTCAGTCTGCAGCCCATCACTGTGGCTCTCCCTGAAGAATTTAAAGTGAAACAGCTCTTGCAGACAGCCCTGACAGTCCCCATTGCTTTACTTTGGTAGTGCAGATGGCTCTAGTTAACTTGAAAATCAGAGAGAAGAAGTCAGGGTGTGCAGACATACCCAGGCTTGCTTTAAACTTGCTCAGCTCAGCTTGTAATGACCCCTTCAGAGTGTTCCCAGGTGGTGACTTGTAGACACTGTGCTGCCACAGCCCCTCCTCCTGCTGATGACAGTTAGTGCAAGTGTTTCTACAAGTATTCCATGCATGCTTTGGGTTACCTAATGTACAGTATTGCCTGGAGTTTGGCAGAGGCCTGAGCAAGGCTGGGAATAAGTCAGGGCATATTCAAAAGTGCAAGCAGAAGCTGTGGCACCAAGGAGGCGCTTTGGAAAGACAGAGAAGGAGGAGTGGTCACTAGTTTTGCACTTGGCAAACAGGGCACAGCTTTGTTCTGCAGACCTTCCCGAGTCACTGTGCACTGTTGACCCTTGCCTCGGGTCCCCACCTGCACTGTGGTGTGTGGCGAAGGTGAGCTGACACATCTCACAGATGCCAAGGCCCCTCAGTGACAAGTACAGGATGGGTGGCAGGCAGGTGGTAGAATTGGGCAACTGGGATGTAGCTCTCCAAATGGTTGCAAGAGCCTTCTCAAAACTCTGACATTTCCTGGTTCACCTCTTGTGTAGCAAACCTCTGGAAAATGTGCTTTAAGGAAAGCACCGTCTGATTGACAAGCCGAGTCACCCTGGAGCACTGTTGTGAAATCATATGGAACAAGGAAATATCTGAACTCTTGGTTACAGTCATTCCTTGGCAGACGGTTAGAAAGGGTTAACATAAGCAGAGAGGTAAGGGTGGAGAGTCCCATAGAGATGTGGCTGTTTTGGTAAAGAACCACTGGTGGTAACATAAAAATCCTATCATCTGGAGCCGGATAAAGTGGCAGAGAGCAGGAAAGCACTTCCTTTCTACCCACTATACCCAGCATTCCTGGGACCAGGCAGGTTATGCCTATGGTCAGGTATCTAATGAGTGCACCAGGGTTGTTTATTGCAATATGCTCACTATGGTCATACTGAACAGCTCAGAAAATCTGGGAGCAAGATAGAGGGACAGCATATCCACTGGCATCTGTGAAAGAGCAGGCTCCTCTGCTGCTTTAAACAGTTATTTAATTTAAACTTGTCTAATTTAATTCTTTTGTTCTCAAGCTGTCAGCTCCTGTCTCTGCAATGCCAAAAAGGCCAGCCTTCACTGCCCATTAATCCAATCTATGCTACAGCACCATTGCCTTCCTCCCAGGCTGCCCATCATCCAGAGAGGAGCTCCCTGTAAAACCTGCAAATCTTTAGTGTGTTCATCTTGTGAATGGCTCTACAGCCAGGCTACTCATAAAGCAGCCCAGCCAGCGATGAGGACACCAGTCTGCTCTCTCTGCTGCCTCCCACACTGAACATGATGGTTTGTCTTTTCCCCTGTAGCTGTATTGCAAACCCAATACATCCATTCTTGATCTCTCTGTGCTGTAGTCAAACTATTCACAATATAGAGTATGTATATCCTAGCGAGGAGATGTGACAGCAAATTCCTGGGCTGAGTGGACTATTTTTCTGTTCTTTGACCAGCATCATAAGGTCTTGATCCCTCATAAGGACCTCTGGGCCTTCAGAGACATTACTATCTATAATAATGCCACAAATTATTTGACCCTTGGCTGTCACTTTCAACCTGAGGGTATTGCTCTCAGTGCCTGTGATTTGCTACAGTTTTTCACTTGTCTTGCAAGATCATGTACTAGTACATTTAGAAGAATGAAAGACATTGAAGCAAACCACAGCTTTTTCTCCACTCCTTCCTTGGTCTTTAACCATTGAAGTACCAGCTAGATTAGCACAGTTACTCTTAAATTATCCTTAAATAGTCTTAAGAGGAGAATTGGATGTTAAATGTCAGTTCACCACGTGACTGGAGCTCAGGTTGACTATAAACATAATGGATTTCAGTAGAGTTACCTCAAATATACAAAAGCATAGCCAAGAGCTTAATTTGATCTTAAAGTAACATTTCAAAAGACTCATCAAAGCAGTGGCTGGGTTTTCAATAGCAGCACTTAACCACATTTCAGCCATGCAGTGTCGTTAGTGCTCAGTGGGAATGATCAGGTGCAATTTGTCTCACTGCTTTCAAGTAAGCACAGTGAAGCCAATAATTCTCTTAATGAAAGCTTGGACTGTGTTTACCACACTGGCAGAAATACAGCCCTGTGTCAATATATTAGAATGGAAATTAATCAATGGAAAAACATGGAATAGAATGTGCTATTCTAAAAATAACAACAAGAAAGTGAACCAATAATTATCTTTTACTCCAAGGCAGCTATTTCGTTAACTGCAGTGTATATGCAAGGCATGAATAAGCCTGCAGTTCTCTTGACAGAAAGACAGCAATCAAATCATGCAACATGTTCTTCTGCTGTCATGTTCAATACATGAAAATGTGCTGAGCAGGCATCAGCAGAAAGCCTGCAGGGCTTGAGAAGGACCTTTGCACCACCAAGTGAAAGCATTACAAGTTAGTTAGCCACTTACGCAAGAAATACTATCATCTTTATTACTTGTGCTGGGGGATAGCCAGAGAACTGAGAATCCAGACTAGGACACAAGTATTATCATAGTTTAAGGAACTTTCTTGGTGGAATTTTGATTTCAAACTTGGGCACGCTTGGGACAATGGACTACAAACTTTGTTCACATTTATCTGCTCATTATTTAGTCAAAATGCTTACTGGCTGAAGCAGTACCAATTTCAACAGCTCACTATTCTGTGCAAAAATGTTCACCTTAAAATTTCTCTTATTGTTCGATTTAAAACATTATGCCTAAGGGAAGGAAGGGAAAATTGTGTGTGCAATTTTATAGCATACCATATGAAGATTCTGAGGAAACTAAAGAAATATTAGAGTTAATCATACTTTAATTATATCATTCAGTATAACCATCTGTTGCAAGAAAATGACCTGACAGCAAAGTAAGCAGAGCTGGCAGGCCAGACTGCATATAGAAAATAAATCATTTGACAAATACAATCTGCTTTCATTCCTTTTTGCTAACTAATCTGTGTAACAGCTCTGCCGAGTTACTGGATCTTACAAAGATATTACTGGTTCCCGGAAAGCACACACGGCTGCTAATGCAGTGAGAGAAAGGTTACGTTTTACCTAAGGGCAAACTAAATCCAGCTTTATTGACATGCACTGGTAGATGCTCTGGAGATCAGTGGGAAATAAAAGACACAGAACTATTAAAGGAACATCAACAAACCTGAAGTATCTGAAATATATTCCTTTTCCCTGCTGATTGCTGTTATGATTTTACAGTCATAAAGAGTAGACAAGATACTTGTAGCCAAAATGATTAATATTTTTTAATATTAATAGACTAACAGACTATGGGAGAATGAAGTTAAATGCTAGGACTGTGGTAGAAGTTTAAAGGTACACGAAAAGCAAAGGTCACAACAATGACAGTGGCCATGGCTGAGGATTTCCCTACAGGTGCCAGACTTGTAAGCTCACAGAGGGGCAATACAATGGGACAGGGCTAGCGGCAGCTGCATCCACCATCTGAAGGTGACCGAATGAGCTTGTGCTTGAATTTCACTCAGTCAGCTAAACAACTGGTCTGCTTGGTGTCAGACTCCAGAAGATCATTTCACTTCTCCATTCTACAAGCTTAATATAAGAACTACGAGTGACTCTGATACCACCTTTCCTTCTGCCAGAGAGGAGCGGCACCAGCTGTGCTGGCACCAGGGCTGACAAGTGGTGGCTGTCCTGATGTGAGCCAGGCATGTGTTCACACCCTGGGCCACCTCTGATGCTCCAGGCTGTGCCTCTCCACCCACTGGGCTTCGATGGATCTCATCAAGCACATTTCTCATTGCCTTGGACCCATTGTCAATGCATCATTTACTTTTAGCATCTGCTGCCTCCTGGGTTTGGCTTTGAGTCCACACTGGAGTTATCAGCCGCTTCACCAGCAGCTTTTACCACCAGCCTCACTGCTGAGGCTACTTTGAGTGATGCTATGCTCACCCAAGAGGACTGAGAGCTGTTGCTGAATGCAGCCCACTGTGATATTCTCAGTTCTTCTGGCCATCCCCCACATACATTGCCATATTGGATTGCTGTTTTCCCTATATATTGGTCTTGCATTTTCTCTGATTAATATGGTCCAATAATCCTATCCTGGTAAACAAAAACGAGTCAGGAAGTGATCCTGATCTCAAGAGGTATGAACCTGTTTATGTCTGCATTATTTGGAATTAGGTGGGACATGGGATTTCTTTGTTCAAAACATCTGAAGTACTGTGAAGTCAGTGATAAGATCATCTGCATGAAAGTCACAGGGCCCAAAGAACAGCACATATTGCAGCTCTCATGGAATCATTCAGGTTGGAAAAGGCATCCTAGATCAAGTCCAGCTGTTAACCCAGCACCATCATGGTGACTGCGAGGGCACAGCAGGCTGACTGAGGGTGCCAAGCCTGCTACAACACCACCACAATATTTGTGTAATGGAAGAACCCAAACCTGATTTTGATTAACAAAATTTTCTCTAGTCACTTAGGATAGATCTCACCTGGTCCAGCTCAAAGCTGTAAGGGCATTGATTGTGGTGCTGATGAATCTCTCAGCTAAAAAAGGGCAGAGATACAGAAGACTGTGTCTAGAATGAATCATAGTTTGCCCACTGCTGAAAACCAAATGCTGTAATACAAAAGAATTGTAATGAAACTGAGAAGGGGGGGGGGGGGGGGGCGGTGAAGATGGGAANGGGGAACTGTCATATGTGATCATTTAGTCTCATGGATCAAGCTATTATGTCTTTTCATTTATATTCCTCAATATAAATCCAATTTTATTCATTATGCAGCATTACAGAAAAATGTTGTCTTGTAAAAATTACAGATCCTTGAGGCAGCCTGTCTCCTCTCATAATCATCTAATGGAAGAAGAAAAGTCCTTGTGTTCCTGGAAAATCCACCCTCAGAGTATGTACTATACTGATATGATTGGTTTTTGAAGCATGGAATGCAAGTACTTCTTTCACATTTTCCCTGACTCACTAAACTGCTAAACATGTTTGCCATGGCTAGATTTTTTTTGTATCACATATTAAATGACACTAATCCATCTCTCATTGTTTCTTAAATTAGGCTTTAGAACAATCACTCTGTAAGTTTTAAACTATTGCAGTGCTAGGTACTGACAGTAGCATAAAGTAGAGCAGTAATTAACAAATGGTGATCACTTTGACTACAATAATTAATATAATATAATTATCTTGACCACTGCACTTTAATGGCTACAGGTGACAAGTTCTGCCTCTACCCCTCTGTTCCTCCAGGTCAACCATGTAACTCTCATCTAGGCTGACCCACAGCTGTTGCCTGTGACGGCACAACCTGTTTCACCAAGATTTAAGGCAGATATCAGAGAAAAAAGATTCATTTGTGTTTCCATGTGCATCCATTACCTGAAACACTGCAGCTTGAAGATAAATCACTTCCTATCTTCTGTGGACAGTAGGGTCAGTCTCCATTGGATATGCTGGCACCTTAGGCACCTACAGGTAGGTATCTTAGTATAGCTGTCTTACCTGGATGCAATTTCCACCCTAAGAGCTTTCCTGCTTCAAAGCAGACAGAGCAAAGATCAGGGTATAAATAATTCTCAGATGTTTTGCAGTGCGATCCAAGGTAAGTGGGCTTGGTTTTTCCCACGGGCCAGAAAAGTCCAGGCCCCTCATGTCAGAAGAGAGATCACAACTAAAGGTCTACAACAGAGACGGTCTGCAAGGTCACAGAGAGAGACATCCTACTCCTTAGCTCAGCCACCTCCCTGGTTTCTATTTTCCCCTCAGGATTATGTAGGTGGCTTCTTCTTTCAGCAGTTGTGAATGACCCCTCCCTAGGGAACAAAGGCTGGAGCATCTCAGTTCTATCCTCAAGATATTTGTGTTCTGTAATGCATTTTTCTGTGTCTGGGCTAGCTCACAAAATGGAAAAAAAAATTTTTTGTGGGACATGTCACAGTATCTAGGTATTTAAAAAGCTATAATCCGACGTGTCACCTCCTAAAGCCTCTTGCCTCAATCTCCCCATGTCCCAGTTTGGAGACAAATTCGGAGGAACATCCAAATTTGAACACCCTCTGAGAGAAGGCAGGTTACAGTCACTCCTCCCCCACCAGGTTGGGAAAAGAAAAATTCCTCAGAGGAAAATGAAAGGGAAAAAAACCTATTTATTTAACAAACACATGGGAGCAGAATAATAATGCTGAATAATAAAACCTCTCACTGTGGAGACAACCTGGTAAAATTCAAAGTCCTTCTGCAGGTGTGGTTGTTCCCTCTCCGGAGCTGGGGTGTGGCCCCTCCAGGCCATGGCGTGGGCCTCCTGGTGCTGGTGATCTGGACTGGAGCAGAACAGCCCAAGGAAAGTTCTTGCCTCAGCTGGCGAGCTGGCTAAACAGCAAAGAATTTTAACTCTCTGTCTCTCTCCCCAGAAAAAGCCAAAAAACTCAGGAAAAAAGGAAGGGTGTTTCCTCCACTCTTGCCACCGTAGAAGCACACAGAGGAGTGCAGTCACCTTAGAGCACAGAACTGCTTTGAAAAGTTCGTCTGGCTTTTTTTCTTTCTCTCGCACCGAGTTTTAAAGGCACACAAAGGCACAAGATGCATGTTTGGGCATAGAGCAGTGATAGGGGATACAACATCATAAAGTCACCCAAGACACCCCTTTTCCTCATAGGACGATTCAATAGAAAAGGGTTCTTCAATATATGATTAAGATTGTCTCTTCCATAGTCCACAGCTTCTCTCACGACAGAGATTCACAAGTTTTGAGTGACTTATTGGAAGTTCCCCTCCAGATACTTCTTTTTGCATATATTCATAACTTCCATGTATGTGATGCTGACTCCCTGATCAGGGAATATTTAAAGTACCTTTAGATGATTTTTCCATAAAGATACAATTTTTCTACAGGAACGGCAGAAATCCATTGCACATAAAACTGAAATCTAGGAAAATAACCCAATATTCATATAGGAATGGTTCACAGCAATGTGCAAATATGGTCTTACTCATTTCATCTCATGCTCTGGCTCAATGTAGGTAAAAATAGACAGCTTCTGCTCTCTCAGAACTCTGATTAAAACTTTGCAATAAATGCAAAATAAGCATCTACTTCAGAGAAAATTTTATCTGTCAGAAATACCTGATGACAACATAAGAATATCCAGCAGCTCACAACATCCTGGTGTCAGATAGAGAGCTGATGACTGTCATTTAATTTTAAAAGGCCCATAAGCATCACAAAATGGCATTGGTAGTGCAAAAGTTTTTCAAAATTTCCTTTCTGTTCTCCATGGAACTTTAGGAAAATTGTGGGGGAAAAAGGATCTTCACAATTAGCACTTTACTTTCTATATGTCCCTTGGACAGCCTTGGGTGAATATTGTTAGGATTTCATGCAACAAGCTATGGAAGGCAGAAATTCTGTAAACAGGAGGCAGAGGGAGTCCCTCCTCACTACTCCCAACAAGTCTAGGAAGATACATTTTCTCTCAGAGCTATTTAAAAGAGCAATGCAGCCACCTCTGATTCTACTGCAATAGCTTCATTTAGAGCATCCTAAACTCTTAGCTATGTTACATAAATCTGAATTTAGAAAAGCTTTTGCTATCACCCTCCTTTAGGTTTCCAGGGTAGAACAGTTATTTCTTTGCCGTTTTTTAGAAGAACTTCTCCAACATAAGTTAGAGAACACCTGAGGCTGTGTTAACCTTGCCCCATACCACCAGGTCAATGAATAATTCAAGAAAACCAGCTTTTGAAGAAAGCTCTAATTAGACAGTTTAACTTCCATCTAAAAGGAGTCCAGAAGAAAAATGGGACTTTTTTCTTCTGCTTGACTTGAAAAATTGGGGAGGCTCATATTGTATGATGTGAAAATAGAACCAAAGGGAGTGTGCAACCACCAGTGGCCTAATACAATATGAGCCTGGGTTTGATTTTTGTTTTTTTTTGTCAGTGTCTTTTTGTGTATTTCATGGAACACCCCAAGGCATGGCTTTGACATAGAACTGAAATTGAGAAGTGGCAGATTTCCTTCTAGTGTTTGTGTAAGAGTGCACATTATGAGAAAAGGCACAGGAGAAACAGGTTCCCATGTTCACTTGAACCCTGAGATTATCTTGCAGCCACTTGTAAGCCCAAAATTCCCACTCTTGTGCTTTCTGCTAATCCACTCCTAGAATGCTATTTTGCTCTCTGGAAGAAAACAAGCGTGATTATGAGGATGATGCTCTTTATGAAGCACTGTACTTTATGTCTCCAAAATCAAAGGGCTACCCAGAACTGGAGCTGAAACCAGTCTTTCCAAACTGTTTTGGTTTTTTTTTTTCCTTTTATGCTGTGCCAGGCCAAAATCCCACATCCTAATAAAAACCCTTTTAAACCTTGGAGGTGGAATATGAATTTTGTGCCTTGGATTTATCACCAAATTTTACATCCTAAAAAGCATGTAGTTTTATGCTAGCATTCAGCAACTGTTTGCTCTCCAGAAATATTACCTATTTTAGGGTTCTGCTGCTGGACTGTACCTCTTATTTATAGATCATGCAAGCATGCAGATTTTTATTCATTAGAAACTCTGCACTGCACAAAAAACAAGGCCATCTATATGCAAGATGTAGGTCTAGGTAGATAAAATTATTATACAGCATTTCAGTAACAACAGGGTAAATTCAATTTGGCCTAATAGTCTCTCTGCTACTAAGATGTAGATGACACTGCATCATGGAGTCTAAACTGCTCGTTCATCTTTGCAGCAAAGCAAATGGAAATTTGCCACTTGCTCCACTTCCATATTCCAGGTGCCTTTGCTTCTCTGCTGAACTCTGCCTAATTCCTGGATCCTGATTACTGGGACTCAGCTGAAACTTACTGATGTTCCTCTTTGGGAGAAAGTGTGAGTACCTTGTTCCCAAGGGACATTTCAAGCAGGACCATGGAAGACACACATCTATTACTGCAGTCTGGCAGTGATGTCTGTAAAGGGCACGGTGCCCCCAGCACCCAGGTCTCTGACACAGGGCCTCTTTTGGGCAGCCCTGAAGAAAGGAGACAAGGTCTTCCTACAGCATGGGAATGCAGGGACCTGATATGGAGACTGGCAGGGGTACAGGTAAGGAGAGAACTCAACCAGAGAATGGAAATGATGAGAAGAGGGGCACCCCTCTAAGGTACTTATACCCCCTTCCCAATATGCTGCTTAGCGGATCTTCTCCAATGGATGCTGAAGACCACGTATTTCCCATCTCCCAGATTATATACTGAGGGGGGTATATTGTTATCCTCTCTTTGAGTCTTAGCATCCTGGCTTGCAATAAAATGTAGCTCTGCAAATTCAAGACATTTTGCAGTTGCTGGTGTTAGCTGTGTATTTTGAGCAGCAAAGATATTTTTTATGCCCCTTGATGGAAACAAATCACCACTTATTTCTTTAACATAGCTGTATTTTTTCATGGCTAAGTTAAAGACTGAATTATTTGCAAATTACCACTACTACTATACCGTTAGTTCTTTGCTACTGTTTAATCATTAGAGTTTCTCAGTGATGCAAGAATTATAGATTTTTGTTTCAGCTATTAAAAAACAAGCAGGTGATAACTATAAGTATCATTATATGGACAGAGCTGAGTAAATATCCATAAAAAAGTAAAACAATCCAATGAATGCTTAGCAGAAGAGACAACCAAAATCCTATTCGAATTTCACAGAAAACTTCACATAAAATATGCTTGTTTCAAAATGTACCCTGACTATAATTTTCTAGAAATAAATTAAATTCAATGTCTTAAAATTAATTCCCTTCCAACAGGATGAAATTGTAATTAAACTAAAAGGTTTAAATTTGTCCTTTGTCAAAAATAATAGAGAAAAAATTTGAGATTTCTCATGCAAGCACCTCCATTTTTCTTAAAGTAATTTTTCTTTATGCCTTCTACAATAAAAGTATCAGGAGACTATGAATTTGCACCAGATTTCATGCAACTTCAGCACCATAACTGAGGCAGAACTGGAGGTTTGGGAACTCACTGTTTCGGAGAGATGCACTTTGTGGTCATGCAGTTGGCATGCTGTATATATACCACTAAAAAAACATCATGCAGGATTGCTTTGTGTTTCTTGCATAGATACTGTTTCTCAAAATAAAAAGCCTTAAGAGATCATAACCCTTGTGATCTTTCCTTTTTTCTCTGTGTGTGAAACGTCGTGAAGGCTGAGCTGCTGCCCGGCTGGGTACCATTTTCGTGTCATGCAGCTGAGGACATGGCAGTGTGACAATGTTAGGGCATATGGGGAAGTGTGTTGAGGATGCAAAGCCCTGGTAGGATAAAACTAGAAGACTGTACAGCAGCAAGGGAGCCAAACTTACTGCCACCTTGCCCTGGCTGTCTTTTGGGATCCCTGCTGGCATGGGCTATTCCACAAACTGTGCACAGGTACTGTCTGGGACCACCAGCTGCTACAAGTCAAAGTCACGGTGTCGGGGTGTTGGTTATTCAGCCAGCTGGGATTTGCAGAGTCTGTGCTCAAAGTCACACTCCAACCCTGCTTTCCTAACTGATGTTGAGTGCTTCCAGGATTGGAGCTGGCAGTGCAGGTGTGGGGATCAGACTGGACGAGAAGAACACTGCTGTGCAATTCATCAAAATGGAATCCAAATATTACATAGAGTCCAGGACAGGGAAACTGCCTGTATTCAGGAAGGAAGCTTAATCACTTTGCTAACCATAGCCATGTGCTCAAAGCTCTGTTGAAATCCCTGGCACCTGAGCACATGCTTTCCCTGAGTCAAGGCTTCCAAGGCTGCCAGGGGATTGCTGCGGGTGAGCAGCATTTGCACCGCCTGTTCACAGAGCCCAAAATGGGGCAGAGGAACTGCAAGCAGATCTGTGTCAAAATAGTCACATCCATCAACCACCGTCTTGAGGGGAGATGTTGTAAGCTGTTTTCCACTATTTCTGGATCTTTATGTGGACCTTGGTACATGTGTAATGTAGTGGGAAAACAATGGGCTTTTTAAAAATTTTATTCCAGGGCACTATTTCCTCAGAAAGATCATTAAGAAATTATCTGCTAGGCACCCAAAAGCTTCCTCCTACTCCTTTATTGCCTGTTTTTTAGGTAATGTTACACATCATGCTATCAGTGTTAAAAAATATTTTAAAATTTTTCTCTATCATGCAGGGAACAGCATGAAAAAATTCTCTCTGGATTCATAGAGCAACACTGGTCTACCAGTCTGCATTTTGTTGTTCAAACAAGATCAAGTCCTCATTATCTGACGCTGTATAAACACATTAAAAAACAATCCTGTACCTAACGGGCTTTTAGTTTAAATAGAGCAAGCAGTCAGGCAAAGGATGCTTCTCTATCTCGTATCTATTCTACTGATGAGGAACTGAGGCACAGAGAAGTGATAAGACCAAGAAAAATCACACAGGAATTTTTTGAGACACCCGGGAATCAAGGTCAGGTTCCCAGACTATCAGCTCCACATCTTAATGTCAAATCAGGCCTCTGTATGACAGGTGCATTCAAAATGCTTCAAGTCGAGAGACGTGCAAAAAACAAACACATTCAGCCGACAGTGTAAACTAATTGCATTTTAATAATTACTTCAGTTTCAGTCATTTGAACTGTTGTTAACAGCTCAAACAGGGAATGTGTGGGCTGTACTTTCAAATTAGGTTATTTAATCTTGTGTTATTTCTTTTCACATTGGACAGAAGAGACTTTATTTTGCCATATTACTCCTGGCATGTGATTAACGCCCAGGTGCTGGCCTGTGAAGCACCACAGCAATTGAAATGCAGTTGAATTTCCAAGACAGAGAGTGGTGACTGGCAGAGATACTTGATAAAATCATATTGAGCTAATAAATAGACCAAATGAACTTCAGCCTTGGTAACTGCATCCAGAGAGGAATTGCTCAGAAGCAGCTTGTGCTCTCTGACTGAAATGAGGCAGCATTTGATGCTTCTCCATCTTTGGGAACCTGAAAGTTTCCTCAGCCCAGCAGAGTCCTGGATTCGTTTGAGCAATCTGTATTATTTTACCTGTTTTCAGGACTTTTACCAGGCCAACTTTTTTTGCCTCTGCTGTATTACTTTTGTCAGATGCAGCATTTCAAGTTCAAAACTGGCTCATTAAGTCACTGCTGACTTTCCATGCTTGAGGTGTGGTGATTTGTTCTCATAAACGAAAGCAAACATTAGGATGGTTCACAATGAATGAAAGGGGCTGAGTAAATTCTTGTGCAACACCAAAGCTGAAATGCTGTTAAAAATAAGCAATCATAGTTCATGCAGAAGGAATGAAGTAAGAGCAACACAAAGGCTTGCCAGTCAGTAAAGAGAAGATCTAAACATTGAAGTCATGGACACCCCATCACTGGAAGTTTTCAAGGCCAGGATGGCTGGGGCTTTGAGCAATCTGGTCTAGGGGAAGAGAGCCCAGTCCATGGCAGAGGGGTTGGAACCAGAGGATCTTTAAGGTCTCTCCCAACCCTGAAACACTTTATGATTCTATGGAAACATGCCAGGAACTGGGGAAACAGTAAAACAGGCCCAGCTTGTTGGGCAGCAGAGCCTTTTATTTGTGCTTGGCAGACAGTCATAGAGAGGGTGGGAGGGGTTGTGCTACAGCTGCATTTCTGCCAGGCAGCCAGGACTCCTGGAAGGATGCTCACTGAGTGCAGCCTAAATCATCTTTCAGATGTTTTCCTTTTGAAGTTACAAGATTATTTTATTTCCTTCAGTAAAATTAATTTTAAAAGAACAGAAAAACAAATAATATGAAACACCAACAAAAAAGAAGCCCAGTCTGGCCTGACAGCTTGGTTACCTAGGACTAGTACAAACATCACCCGCCAAAGCACAACTTTGCCAACTCCCTCCTAATCTCCAGCTGATTTTGCCTTCCTATACATGCAGCAGCTTTTTCTCCTGTGTTTTAGCAGTGGTATGTTTAAATGTTTGACACTGCACTGTTACTTCTCCCCCTCCCTGTCAAAGGCATCACCCTGGTTTCTCTCTTCCTAACATATGCAGGGTTCTAGCACAGGTACAGTTTTTGGCTCAAGGTGAAATAGGCTTGAGGCTCGCAGAAGAGTCCTGCAGGCACCAGAGGTAGTGCCAGAGCCCTCCCATGCTGCCTCTGGATCCAGACCAGGAGAATTTCACCTTTGCAATAACTCCTCACAAGTTTTCCTATACCTTGTATGTTCAGCCTGGTAATTTCCCACCTGCAGCATCTTCCAGAGACCAGTTTTGAAACCTTGAAATCTGGTTTTTTTGCAAGGACAAGCCACCACCACACTCCTTCAGCCTTCAAAGGCTGAAGTGCAGGAGCAAAGAACCTTCATCACTCTCAGCTTGTTTCACACTGCATGTGGGAATAGACGTCATTCTAAAAGACCACCATGAATGTGCTCTGTTGGACACTGCTATGTTTTCGGAGAACACCAGTGTATCTGTCCTGACTGTTTTGGCTCCAAAGATGAAGGTGTCATTGAGGACAGCAGATTATGCAGGCAATGGAAGGAACCGGGAGCCGCCTTCACACAACCTACCAGAGGTGCCTTGCTGACATATTGCAGTTTCTTCCTTTCATGACTGTAGGGACCACAACCTGGCAGCTCTAAGGGGCAAGAGTGTGAATTTCATTGGTCTTTTGAGCTCAGAGGGGATTGTACGATCAATTCAACTCTCCACAACCACAGCTCCACCCTCTACACAGACTCACATCACCACAACACATCAAAGATCTGTATGAGCACAATATAGTGTGACAGATCTATGGCCAAGCTCAGTCAAAAAGGTTTTCAGAGGGCTGTGATCTGTTTCCAGTTTCTGTGTGCTCCCATTGAAGCATGTCCCTGTGGTGGTGGAAGGTTCTTGTCCCAGGACAATTAAACAGAACTGGAATTTCTGCTGATTTTGCCCTATTAATGGTCACAGCTGGAATAATAAGATCTTAGTTTATCTCAAGGGGACCCACACTGAAATTATTCAAGCCAAAATGGCATCATCTCAGCTCACTTGATTCCAAGTGGTTTGGTTATTCTATCAAAATACAGCCTGCATGCTTTTCTACCTTCAGATTTCTGGGAGCACATGGGTGGGGCTATGTCCTGCTGGCTTTTGAACCTTCTGAATTCCTCTTTTTAGCCATCACTTTCATGCAGGTCAGCAACATGAGGTACTTAAAATGACTCCAAGAATTTGACCTAGAGGGCATATCTGTGAGGCTTTGTACAGTGCAACACACAGTTCACACACCAGATGTGATAGCAGCAGTGCAGTGCGGTGATACAACCGAGCTCAATCAGCTGGGCTAATTAACTCAGGCCTAGCTTTACACCAAGGTCACTTCCAGTTTGTCCACTGCTAATTCATAGCACAGACCAGCCGTGCCCTGTAGAAACACATCCTCACTTCCAAGAGGATGGAGGCTTGAGAAGATTCCCAGCTCCAGGGGATTGTTGAATCCCCCGGAGCCCACAGAGTTTGTGTCCAAGCGGGTCCCAACCATCCCTTTCCACACATGAGTGCTTGTACTTTTTTTGGAGGACCCAGTTTGATGAGTGAGTTCATGGTATTGAAGTTGATCTTTTTGCACTCTAGGACTGGCATGTACTCTCCCCTTCTGAAAGCACTCTGAAAATCCAGGGCTGAATTATATTATGGTGCGGGGAACATATCCCAGGCTCATCACTGGTGGTAATAGCAGTCCCTCTGGTCTCATGTACTGCAATTCAATAACCCATTTTTAGCAGTTGTTGGTGGTGATCTAGCCCATCTGATTCTTCACTTCTGAATGCAGCTAATTAGTTATGATAATTAGCAGAATTACAGCTCTCCATTCCCCACTTGGGAGTAGAATAGCCACAATCTTAAAACCACCTACTTTACTTTCCATCTTGTCTTCCTGAGAAACAGAGTCCACCACCTTGATTAGAATTTGAGTCTAATGGGTATAAAAGCAGAATAAAACAGTAATTCAGCAAGGCAGACTGTTAACACCATTTCAGTCCTTTCTAATTCTTGCAGATACAGTGCTCTGTACCAAGCACAGAGCCCACACAGACCCCAACCCTGCAGGCTCTGTGGCAGCATTTACAGGGTCTGGCCCTAAGACAATAACCACTTCCAGTGAAAATCAAGTTCTGAATCCCTGCCAACACTAAGTGAGCCAGAATCAACTCCTCTCAGAGGCAAGAAAGGACAGCAAATCTTTAAACTTGCTTTTGATGTTTTTTGCTTAGCAGACACACACTGCCAAGGTGTGTCCTCTAGGATTAAGGTTTTAATGTCACTCCTCAAATTTATTAAATATGGGTTTTGACAGTGCCAGCCCTCTCACAGGCCTCTCCATATGGCAGCTTTCATGTCATATACAGTGGTGGACCCCTTTTCTAGGAAACCCCACTTCCAGTGCTGTTTTCTGCTTTAAATCTCCCTCCCTACCAAAGCAGACACAATGCTTTACCACAAAAATCTTTTCACATTATTATACACAAAGAGAACCTACTCAGGACAACAAACACCTTGCATCAGCTGGGGACTGTTTTTACCAGCACCAGGGATACTCCTCAGATATCAAAACCCACTCTTCCAAATCTATCGTGTGTGTAGGAGCTGAGTGAACTTTCCAGCTCCCTAACTCTACATCCCACTGATGTGTCTCATAAAACTTGAAAAATTATGTTTAACAACAATGTATTCTTCGTGTCCAGAATTTCCTGAATTCTTTCCCTCTCCAAGGACATGTGAATGACAAGCAATATTTTTTAAGCCTCTCTAGTTTATTTTTCCTTGCCTCTTTGTCTCTCGCTTGATGGCAGACTATCTGCCTCTACTGGGACACAGTTATTCCCCACTACAATCAATTCTAATGTCATTGGGTATTATTATAAATTGAGATAGAAACTCAATTTAATAGGGGAATAGGAGAAAATAAGCATGCACAACATAGGAAAAGGCAAAGTTCTACAACTCCTAAGTCCCAGCAAACTCCTGTGAACTTACACCTAAGAGGAAGGCAAAAGAACTCAAGTCCTGGTTATGCTTTCAAAGTCTTGTAGAGAAAGTGTTCATTTGCTTCCTCCGAAAGGGCAGTCAGCCTTCTCTGCTCTCTGACCTCTTTAGTGGAGGAGTTAAGAACCTCCCCAAACTGCGATGTGTAACATCCAAGTGTGGAAGGTCCTGGGAAGCAGAGGAACACACCAAACCCACAGAAATTATAAGGAAAGTTAATACAGATTTTTCTGAGAATTCTTGACTGCAGTCTTACCTGTAAAAGGTTCCTAATGGGTCTCTTTGTGGACAGACATCATATAGGTCAGTATAGATGCTCATGTGAGCTTGAATGAAAGACCAAACTGAGGTGAGAGTGCCCACTGCCAGCATTAGGGCAAGTGAAGACCTTCATGCTGACATCTGGTGTCAGAGAGCCTGGGGAGTGGGAAATGAGACTGATTAAGGGCAACAGGATTTGGTCATTGTCTCCAAGTGGTTCAGATTTCCTCAAACTGAGAAGGTAAAGCTGTAATTTAAGTTCAACGACAGAGTGCACGTTCCTAGAAATGCCTGTCAAGCCGCAGACACTCAGCAGGCTTGTAGGCTTCAAATAGAAATAGCTACTCCCCAGTGACACACAGCATCTAGTCCCCAGTTCTCTGAAACAGAACCACCATAAATGGTAGCAAATGACACTGCCCATGAAGCTGCAAAATGCGTTATGTTATTTAACATCGACCGCTCCACATAATTAAGGGAGCACAATTACTTAAACATGCTTGCGATGTAAACAACCATGCAAATTGCATTTCTAACTACTATGACTGTACCCACAGGGTAATTAGAAGTAGCAATTTATTACTCAGTGTAATAATTAGAAGTAATTACCTACAAGAAGCAATTAGAAATAGTAATTCATTTCTTAGTGTGATGAGCTTGTTTTGCAGCATGTGTGTGTGTGCATGTATGTTCATGTGGACAATTAGCATAGAATTATAGAATATTTTGGGTTGGAAAGAACTTTTAAAGGTCATTTAGTCCAAGTTCCCTGCAATCAGTGAGGACGTTTTCAACTATCTTATTCTGCTGATCTAGGCCAACCTGAACTTGAATGTTTCCAGGGATGGGGCACCTACCCCATCCCTTGGCAACCTTTTTCAGTGTTTCACCCTGCTGCACACTTAGTGCATTGCTTTAAAAAAAAAGGCATTTATTCATGCCTTCTGATTCTGTCTTGTGCGGAAATTACCAAATTTAAGATTGGTTATAACCCCATACTAAGTATCTCCAGACGTTAATTGTCAAGAAGCAAATATCCTCCAGCCAGTATGTTGGCTTTTTTTTAAGGTCCAATAGTGGATGGACAGCTTCAATGAAAAAATGTATAACAATAACCAGATTCAAGACGATTTTCATCTTTTCATTTGCTCACGGCTTCTCATGAATTATCAGGTACAGGTGAAGCACTGAAATAGAACGTAGAGTTCATTAACAGTGGCACATACTGATATTAGAAAAGTCATAGGTTGTCTGTACGCTGGTATAACTACTGTGTACTTATTAGAATTTTAGAATGTTTCCTGGCCTAAATTAATAGGTAACAGAAAAATAAGAAAGCTGCCCAGGCAGTCTAGTGAAAACGTGTTTTGCACTTTGTAGACATTCAAAGGCTGAGCAAATTGGGGGTGCTTAGCCTAATGGAAAGCAGAGTCAGAGGGGACCGTATTGCTCTCTACAACTCCCTGAAAGGAGATTGTGGCCGGGTGAGGGTTAGTCTCTTCTGCCAAGTAACAGTCAATAGAACATGAGAAAATGGCCTCAAGTTGTGCCAGGAGACGTTAATCCTAATTTAGATTAGGAAAAATTTCTTCATGGAAAGGGTTGTTAAGCATTGGAACAGGCTGCCCAGGGAAGTGGTGGGGTAATATCCCTGGAGGCATTTAAATGATGTGTAGATATGGCACTTGGGTTCATGGTTCAGTGGTGGACTTGTCAGTGCTGGGTTAATGGCTGGACTCAATGATCTTTGAGGTCATTTCCAACCTCAGTGATTCTCTGATTCTATGATAAGCTCTTCGTATCCAGAGCCCTTCTTCCTACTTCCAAGAAGTTACAAACCTTAGGGGAATACAGCAAGGAGAACCAGTCAGATTTCCAGAAGGCAAACAGGGTTTGCCTCAGGAAATATAAACAACCTATGGTTGTTTATAGAGAAACCAGATGAAAGACAAACACCACGTCAAAAGTAGAAAACACTGGGCCAATCCCAATACAAGGAACAGTGAGACTAGAAATGAACATTAATATTCATCATATCTATTACTGTTTTATTACACTGTCTCCCTGAAAATCTTTTGGTCTCAATAAGTAGCACTTTAAAAAAAAAAAAAAGTCCTCTGTGTTGTCCAGGGTGGTCTGGGTTAAAAACATGCTTCCAAAACCTCTCCTCTCTCTCCTCCTTTTGGTGTAGGAATGCTAGCTGCAATGAGCCTGGCCTGGGAATGCTGCAGGAATCTGCAGTCATGGGCAGGCAGTGGAGACTTCCTAGGATCTCTATAGTCTGTTTACAAATTACGCAACTGCCGCCTAACCCAAAACCCTCCCGTTCTTCACCTAGCTGATGGTGAATGTCCATCCTCTGTCAAAGATTCATCAGTTATCTTTCTTCTTGAACAAGTTAACCCACAATCCAAACATTACCAGAAGTGTCCGAAGTCTCAGCTATTGTCTTGCCTGTTGTTCCAGCTCCATTTTTCACTCAACAAATTTTCTCTTCTCAGCTTTCAAACACATTTTGTAAAGCAGATTGCATATAGAATCACACAAAATCAAGTAGGTTGGAAATTGCCTCTGAGATTATCAAGTCCAATCTGTGACCTCACATCAGCTTGTCAACTAGACTGTGTCAGTGAGTGCCACACCCAGCCTTTCCTTAAACACCTCCAGGGACAGTGGCTCCACTACCTCCCTGGGCAGCCTGTTCTGATGTCTAATCACCCTTTCCATAAAAAATTCTTCCTAATGTCCAACCTATACCTCCGCTGGTGCAGTTTTAAACTATGTCCTCTCATCCTGTCTCTGGTTTCCTGGGAGAACAGGTTGACTCCCACCTGGCTACAGGCTACTCCCACCTGGAACCTCTTTTCAGGGAGTTGTAGAGAGCAAGAATAAGATAAGGTTCTCCCCTGAGCCTCCTTTTCTCCAGGCTAAACAGCCCAAGCTCCCTCAGCCACTCCTAATCAGATTTGTGCTCTAGACCCTTCACCAGCTCCATTGGCCTTCTTTGGACTCATTTTATCACCTCAATGTCTTTCCCAAACTGAGGCCCAGAACTGGACACAGGACTCAAAGAGTAGCTTCACTTGTGCTAAGTGCAAGGGAAGAATCACTTCCCTGATCCTGCTGGCCACACTTTCTGGTATAAGCCAGGATGCCATTCTTGGTCACTTGGGCACACACTGGCTCAAGCTCAGCTGTCTGTAAATCAGCACTCTCAGGTGCTTCTCCCCCTTAATTTCTCACTGGCCAGAGCTGGGTGACAGTATTGAAGATAGGGCTGGAAAAAGGAAAAAAACATTCCATTGACCCTAATTTTCCACAGAAAATGCACCCAAGGCAGGTGATTATAAATTTCCCCTGGAGCTTCACAGCTTTGAAACCATGTAAAATCTATAAATGTTCAAAGGTATAAATCTGGAAGGTGCCACAAAATGGTGAGGAAGGGTTTAACTGCAGGATTGTAGCTGCTTGGGCTATCAATAACTTTAAGCTAAAAGGATCCTCAGAGGAGAATTCACTGTCATTCTTTTGTTAGAATCACTCTCCTCCTCATCTCTTTGTGATGCAGCATTTTTCCCAATAATTAATTCCTAGAGTTTCACCCCCAATGCAAACATTTTAACATTATTTGGCATTCATTCCACTGCATTAGTGAATCCAGCTTTGTGAGTTGTTAAGTTAGGGAATCAGCAATTAGGTAGATTACAACCATGAAAGGCAAAAGGGAAATCTACCAAATTAAGAAGAAAAGCAAAAACAAATCACCTTTACATTTAAATACAAATTAAAATTACCATAGCAGAGCTGGAGATCTATTTCCTGATTGTCGAGTCATTGCCTTCAATCCAATGTTTAGGCACTTGTGCTAAAGCAATCTTCTTGAGTAGAATTCACTTCCGAAGAAGGAAAAGCAGTCAGAAGATACTTTTTCACCATATTCCTTCTCTTGTTTAACTATAACTATGGTCATTATTGCTGAGGTGTGGTAAAGCACAAGGAAAGTGAAAGGAGACTCCAGTTTTGTTCACAGATTTCGGTTTTTTTACTTTCACTGTAATTATGCATAACTGGAGAAAATCAACAGCTCTGACAAAGATGTCCTGGATCAGGGAACTATCCCAGACAGGGAAAGAACAGGGATATTCACTGAAAGATCATCCTAATCTGAAGCTGTGGTATGGCTGCCACTGAAATGAGAAGCTGCAGTCTGTTGCTAGTGTCCCTGCCCATGTCAGAGACATTGGAAATAGATGATCATTAAGGTCACTTCCAACTCAGACCATTCTGTTTCTATGATAACAGGTTTATAACTGTAGAAAAGAGTCGTTGTTCATGTCCTGGTGAGCACTGACAGTTTCCAGCAAGGGTCAAGCACCATTTTCTTAAATGAACTATTAATGGTTCTTCATTTCCTACGTACAGAAACGCCATGGCAAGGGGGCTGGAACTTGATGATCTATAAGGTCCCTCCCAACCCAATTATTCTATGATTCTGTGTTTCTATGAACTTTCCAGAGTTGCCTTTTGGAGAATTTTTCCTTCTCCTAAGATACATTTATTCCACTCCCAGGGTTGTAAGGGCACTCTAAAAACAGTCTCAGCTGCAGTTCAACACAGGCCTCTTATGTGCTTTAATAAAAGCAAGAGAGAAATTTCATCCCTAGCCTGACAATTTCTTGTCCTCAGGCTACAGGTGATAGAGTAAGAGAAATGGAGAGCAGAGCAGCAGTTAATCATTGTCCTCACCTTCACACATAAATAGGAATCCAAAATTTCAGTGGGGCTTTAGTTTATGTCAGTGAGGCTGCCAGTTCCACAGATAGGATGTTTCTTTTGTTTCTGGAAGTGTGCAGTCAGGAGAAGATGGACTTTGGCCAAAGGTTTTAGTCAGCTGAGTTGTGAAATTGCCTTTTATGCAGTAACCGTGACACACCACAATCATGCTGAGAAAGAGATGGTTCACTCCACTTGTTATCTTAGTGGCAAAGTGTAAGGAAGTTCAGAGGACAGCTAGACTACACTTTCCTTTAGTCTTACAAGTACTGTTCAAGCAAAGAGCCAGCAGCATTTCTGTGTGAAAGGGTTTTCAAGTACTCAGAACACTGGATTCCCACAGCCACATAGAAAGAGCTGGGCAAATCTCACTTGTGCACTTGAATCATAGAATGGCTTGGGTTGAGGGACCTGAAAGACCATCACTTTCCACCTCCCTGCCAAGGACAGGAACACCTTTTACACCACCAGTTGCCCAAAGCCCGATTCAGCCTGGCCTTGAGCACTTCTAGGCATGGAGTCTCCACAACTTGTGAGAGCGTCTGTCCTTGCCATGGTGGAGGTGTCAACCAAGACAGAGCTTCAGGCTGTGGACGCAGCCCTGAAAGTCTCCGACTGCAAGAAGTGCAAGAATGAGTGGGGAAAGAGGGTGTTTCCTGTGAGGGAATGATGGACACAGTTGACAAGTAGAGGATTTGGGATGATATTAAAGAAAGAGAAAAAAAAATCAACAGGACTTAAGTTGTAACACCCAAAACATTTGCACATAAGCAAGGAAGAGCCTGCAAGGCATGATTATGGGAAACACCCCAGAGTCTTTTTGGGGGAAAGGGAGTTTCCCTCTGCACATCAGCAAACACTTTCATACTGTGAGGGTGACCAAGCACTCTAAAATGTTCCCCACAGAGGGAGTACAGTGTCCCTGCTTGGAGATATTCAAAATCCACCTGGATATAGCCTTGGGCAATCAGCTCTGCGAGGTCCTGCTTGAGCAGGAAAGGTTAGGCCAGGTGACCTCCAGAGGTCCCTTCTGACCTCAACTGTTCTGTGGTTGTGTGAGTCATAATATAATCAGTTTTGAAAGCTCTGAACTACTTCCAGTGTGTTTGAATACAAAATATTATTGGGACTGAGTTGTTTCTCTTTAATGAATAACAAAGAGTATTTAACCAGATGGTTTCACTGTCATCAAAAAGAGAAAACCTTCAGACCTGTTCAGCTTTTGTTTAGCAAACACTCATATTCTGTTCCTGAAGACACCAAAATCAGTGATGTTATCAAGATTACCATCCACATCATATAAGCCCTCCATATAAGCCAAGTAGAACAGCCTTGGTGTCAAAGTCACACCAGAACAAGTGAATGAAGATGAACACCATGGTTTAACCATAAATCAAAGCCAGGAGGAGAAGCAGGCACACTGTGTTTAGCCAGCTTTCCTATAGCATGGAGTATTTAGAAATCACCATGCTTGGGTAAGCACAACCGATAGGTAAAGCTTTGTAAAGGGAAGGCCTGGCTCCAGCCTGTTACTTAGGCTAAATAGGAAGGGACTGCGAGAGAGTGACTCAGCTAGAATAGAGGAAGTGAGGCATGCTGCGTGAATGCCTCGTGCCGGCACCGTGGTGTATGGTGGTTGGTTAAATTTGCTTTGTTGTGCCTCAAAACCATGTGAACTGATAACTGACTAACGGCATAAAAAGGCCAGGTTTTTGGCAATAAAGATCCTCCTTTGCACCTGACTGGGGTCCCTTTGTCACTCCTTATCATCACAGGTAAGCAATAGGCTCCTCACTGGTATTTACATTCCTACAAGGTCTAAAAAGCAAAACAACTCAACAGAAACAGGTGGAATCTCCACAGATTCACTCTGGTAACTCTTAAGCTCTTCAGCCAATTTCTGTGATCAAATGCAACCTGCTGTGCATCCACAAAAAGACAGTCTAGAAACCACGGTCACAGGGGATGAGATTAAAAGGTGAAGACAGATGCAAAGATTACAAACAGATGTTAGTGTGAGTCAGTTACTAGGTCACTCGTCATCAAATCTATTCCAGAATCAGGCTCCATTAATCTACCGCTCACAAATTGTTGCTTACAGATTTTTATTTTTGTCTTATAGTAAATAAGATCATGAGCTTAATTGGATACTTACATTCATTTTTTACCTGAGTGAAATGGGCCCTTGGCTTTTAACTAATCAGAAGCATTTTATTACTGTCACTTTTACTAAAGCAGTATAGAGTCATCACATTTACTGAGTGAGAAGCAGTTAAGTGAGTGTCAGTAGAAACCTGGCATTAAAAAGGACTGACCCTGCTTTTGTGGACACTCAGTACTACAAGGAGTTAGGCATGACCTTCCATGGGGTTTGCATGAACCTGAACAGACATATCAAAGTGTGAGTTTTGTGAACATTTAAATTTGAATCGGAAGGTAGTTCATGAATTGATTTTCCAGATCAGTCTCATTTCTCTGTTTCTCTCCAATCTAGAGTTGTTACAGAACATATAGACTGGGTTCCTGACAAAACTAAAGTGGCTTTAAGAGTGTACCCACCTAATGCACTCCAACCTCCAATGGACATTCAGCCCACGGAAACAGGTGGGAGTTAATCCAAAATAGCCTGTGCACCCTGAAGAACATAGAGGGTGAATAGCAGGTCTTTGGCATTCAGTGTTTCATTCTACAGATCTGCTCCTATTGCACCACACTGCTTGCAAATGTGAATATAACTCGTGTGACTTCAAGACTAGGACCTAAGAGGAGACATTTCTGTAAATAGGGACTGAAAATGAATATTTATCATGTACATGTCATTGGATTGTATATAACTGGGATATAACTGGTGCACATAGAGACTTCTGGCTCTGTCTCTAGAACTGAGTTTTACACTTACTGCTTCCATATAAGAAGACTCAACTCAGAGATTCCTCAAATTTCGAAAGCTTTGATCTTGGAAAGTGCTCTCTGTTTGTCACATACCCACAAACACATGCATGTTCACATAAACACACTCAAATATTTATACAGAGTGACATTTAAGGAGTCATTACTGTTGTTGGCTAGATCTTCTACTCCAGATTTTAAATAGCTCACTACACCATATACACCATTTTCATATTTAATATTTCATTTATTAAAATGTTTTTCTAATAATACAATTGGTTTATTTTCTCTTTCATAAATGAGCAAAGAGAACTCTTTTGTTTCGTATTTTGTCAACACCAGGTTAAGATGAATACAGCAATGGCAACATTGCTGTTCTGATTTAAACGCAATTTAGCTACATGAAACAAAAACTCCCTCCTAATGAGGACTTTATTTCTGCCACTTCAAGCAAAGAATCATTTTGTTAACAATCCACCAAGACCACTATTTTGATATTAACAAGTCTAAAACCCATTATCTGGCTAGAAAACTAAGGGACACCAAATCCTGCACTGATTTTACAATCTCAGGATTTGTTTTAATCACAATTTTATTATCTCATCTCAGAATCTGGAAGGGAAGGTATCTGGAATGTTTTCAAGAAAATCTTGATAATAAGTGCCCTCATTGTCACTTTGATCAAACTAATTGGCTTAGTGGGCTGTGTGAGTGTTTTGCTCCTACTTGTGCCTGTTACTGGGAGCTCATTACACTCTAGTTAAAGGTGGCTCCTGGAGAAAAAAGTCACGGCAAAATTTTAAAGCATCAGAACTTTCAGTTCTGTTCCTTTAGGTACAGCACACACATGTCACTGTAACTCCCCTGAAGTCACAAGTGTCAAGTCCTGAATCAAGCACATCTTCTCTGGCCAGGCCTTGGGGACTCACAAGGGGTTGCAGTCCCACCCCCACCACTCTCCCCTCTACCCAGAACAGCCTCATCACCTGAACACACAGCAGCAGACAGGCAGTGCAGCATCCCTGCCTCCTCCATGTTGTCGTAGGAGCTATCAAATGTTCCAGGCACAGTAGGATTGGCAATATAGACACAGCCTGAACATGCCTAGGACATGAAAAGAGCCAAAGCTACAAGCCTTCACCCAGCCTTCTTCTTCCTTCTCCATGCTCTCCATAAACTCATAACAGATAGTTGTTAGAGAACAAAATGGATGCAGAGTTGCTACTGCACTTTTTGTTGAAATTTTACTAGTTTTTAAATTAAAATATTCTGGGGGTTTTTTCATTCATGTGTCCAGGATTTTTTCAAAACCCGCTCTTTTGCTGAAAGCCAAAATGCTTGAAGTTCTCTGTTGCCAACAACAACAAAAGGGGGGGAAGTGTACTTTTTGTCTCAGAGGCGCTGGATTTTGCTGGAAAAAATATATACATGTAGATTCAAACTGGCCCAGTTTATGGCTAATTCTAGCAGGATGGGAGGTTTTTTTCCATTAAAAGGAGAATCCAGCCTACCTGCATGCATTTGTAGCAGATGAGGGAAACATTCAGTCAAAAAGCAAATGAAACATCAAGGGAGCCAGTAGAGCTAAAGAAATCCCTAATGCTTTGCTTCGATAACACTTCTCAGAAATCACTGATCTAGAGCCTAACAAGATCTTAACCACAGGAGCCAGATAAGCTCAATATTATCATGTCAATTTGTACACTAGCTAAGGATTAAGTGAGGTCTCAAGCTCTATGGAAGCTTTTCTCATTCAGCCCCTGGAACTGTTGCTTTGTACAGCTGACCGGCTTTTCCACCAGCTCTGACCACTAAAGCAAACTTCAGGATCACTTGACAGAGACTAATGTGAAGATACAGCAAGAGCAAGTACCACAAAGAATAGGCACCGCTGCCTTTGGGAGAAGTAATTTATTTTGTTGGAAGCCTGATTTTGTTTGTTATCCTTTAGAAAAATTGATAGAACACAAAGTTCTAGTACCTCCAGCCCTGAATCATTATTTTCTTGCAACCCATGGTGCTTTAATGGTGCCTAGTTCTGTCCCTCCATTGGGAGTGCTATGTGGGGATTACTTGCAATCTAAAATAATATTAGCAACACATAAATTACACACCTGCTGCTCTATGAAAAGAAGTCTCAGGAGGAAAGCTTAGCAACCAAAATTTCTTCTGCACATGCATCACTTGCGTGTGAGCTGTTATTCTTGTTATTACGCAGGAATGCCATTTACCAACTTGACTATCAGAAAGAGCTAGAAATTACCCATCAGTCAATGTCAAATCAATGTCCATCAGTCAGTGCTTTGGCTGGCATCTTTATATTGACTGTGAAATGAGTGAATGTAAATTGAGAGGCCTTTACTGGTTGTCAACGACAAGGGGAAGACGGGGAGGGCTAACAGTGCACTTTGGACATAGTCCACGTTAGGTAAGTGCAAGGTACCCGGTGAATTCTCTCCCATGGTTTTAATGGGTCACTGGACTTTTTGTTCTTGCCTTTCTGCTCTTTGTTCTTGTACTGTGCACAATTCAGCAGCAGCTTGAGCCCAGCAACATCAGGGTTTCAGAGAAGAATAAGGAAGGGCATGTGTTGTTAGCAAAACCCAAGATTTCCAATAACTTATTCATAGAATCAGTTGAGTTGGAAGAGAGTTTCAAGATCATCTAGCTCTAAGCCCCCTGCTGTGGACAGGGTTGCCACCGCCATAGGTAGCATTTCTTAGAGAAAGTGCAGTCAGCTTTCATCCATCTCAACTTCTGTAAAGAATTACAAATTAAACTTGTGAAGATAGAGATCATCACAAGAGACCACCCTTGAAGGTAAGGACCTAGAAAAGTTGAAACAGTGGTAATTGAAAGGAAGAAGCTAGAGGAAGGTATCCCAAAAAAGCAGAGTTCTTCAGAAATAAACCCGTGCCACCAGTCATAAAGGATGAAAAGAGGAGTCGTCAACAACACAAAAGTGGAGGAGACTGTCAGCAAGGCAAGCGGAAAACCTTGAGAACTAATTAAAAGGTTAAGTGATCATAAAAGGTAGACAAACAATGTACAGGAAGACACATTACCAATGAGTTATAAACTGTTTTAAAACCAGATGCTGCCAAAGAAGTCATGGTGCCCTCAAAAGAAAGCAAAAGCAGTCATATTTCCCATGGATCTGTACAAGTGTTAACAGCATTTTATGGGATTTTAGAAAGGTCTCACTAGGAGTAATATGTACTCTATTGGTAATCCAGTCTCAGATCAGTTAATTCAGACTGAAGCAGTGAAGGATGGTGAGGGGACTGAGAAGCTTGTATTACAAGAGAAGCCTGGGAGACCTTGGTTTGTTTAACTTCCCAGATGAAAGCTGAGATGGATTGGTTCGCTTCCTACAGACATTTCTAGGAAGTAAATACCAGAAGAGGTATTTAAACCATAGCAAAAAAAGGCAGCAGAACAAAAGGATTTAGACAGGTCATGAATAAACTTAAGCTACAAATTAGGAGTTTTCTAACAAGTGGAAAATAGAGATTCTGGAACAGTCTTGCCACAAGAAGAACAACAGTAGTAAAACATTAATTGATTTTAAAATAAGAAGATATTTTTCTAAAAAGGGTAGATATGTCATGGCTGTGTGCAATAACAGAGGCCAATGGTCAGAGGCACTTCCTTCCTGTCCTGTGTTCTCATGAATCCTCAGTTAGTAATATCTATGTAATTTGTACTGTGGCTGGGAACCCATCAAAAGCCTGTGTTCTCCAGGCTGTGTAAACTGCTGATGAAAAATACCAAGTCACAGTGGCTCTTCCGTGACTTCCCATTTCCCTCATGCTGGTGCTACGACCCAAAAAGGGTTCTGCCTCAAAGTTCATACTTCATGCAAAAATTGTGGCAGGCAAAAATACATAGAATCACATTTTCATAAGATAATTAAGGCTGGAAGGGACCTTAGGGGGTCCAACTTTTAGCACAAATCAGGCTTAGCTTTAAGATCAGACAGTGTTGTCAGGTTTGTATCCAGTTGGGTCTTGAAAATCCACAGGAAGAGAAGCTGTAGAATATCTTTGGGTAACCTGTTTCACTGCTTGACTGCTCTCATGGGGAGAAAGTTTCTCCCTTGTAAACAGCATGAACCTCTTCTGTTCCAGTTTACACCTCTTGATTCTCATTTTCACACCGTGCATCGCCATGAAGAGCCTGCATCCATCTTCTCAATAACCTCCCTATAGGTACCAGGACACTTCTTTCAGGTCCCTCAAAGGCTTCACTTCCTCGGGGTGGACAAGACCAGCTCACTCAGCTTGTCCACATACAGCATGTGCTCCAACTCCCAATCATCCTGATGGCCCTTCTTCTGCCATTTTATTATTATAAGGTCTCAAGAACAACAGGCACATGACAGCCACTCTCTAGAAGAACTTCTTATGCAGGCAGCCAAGAGGAGAAACTCTAACTGCACTTTTACACCAGCTGAATATTTCTCATGCATAAAAGAGGTAAGGACCTGCTGCACGTCCCATCCTTCCAAGCATTGTCCTGTAACTCCTACTCCCCGTATCCGAGAGTCTTTCCTCAAAATTTACCTTTTCAACATTACCCTTTATTACAAGAAAGGAGAAATGTATTGTGTGGCACAGCCTGATCACTTGTGTTTTCCTGCAAAATAAAGCGCAAGCATGGAATTCCAGCTGGAGTCTTTGAGCAGAGAAGAAAGCCGGGTGATGCCATGATTACTTTTTGCCTTATCGTTTATACTCTTTTATATAGCTTTTATGTATTCTTAATGCTTTTAGCCCACGTACTTATAATTCCTTAAATTAGATAGCCTAGCTGAGACCCACTGTCTTGCTAAGTGAGGAGACCAAACGTCTTGGAAGCCTTGCAGCCAGGGGTCAGAATGCCGCAGACACTAAGGTCCTCTCCAGAACGCATTCTGTAAACTAAGATAGGCCCATCCTAGGGGAAGGTTCTTCGAAATGGGGGGTTCACTCGAGCTTCTCATTGGAGAATCTTTGATAGATATGCTAATTTGTAGGGCCTATAATTGTATGTGCTTTTCTGGTGCATGTGCATGCATTTCGGGGGTGCATTTCAGTGCGTTCCACTGGGAGAGAGCGCTGCACGTAAGGATCCTTAAATAAATACCTAGGTTAAACTGTTTTTTCACTTAACCGTGTTTGGTTCTTGATTTTAAGACCAGGAAAAGGCAACACAGGGAGGCAAGCATATGGGACTTGGAGGACATTCACATTCTTCAGTCAAGAGCCTAATTACCTTTGAAAATAAAAACTCCAGTATTGAATTCAAGAGAAACAAAAATCACATTTCTAGATCAAATCAAGTAATCCAAAATACCTCCATGTTCAGAAGCAGTCAACTGCAATGATCACATGGCTAGAGATGCCACTGCCTTTTGGCAGAAGACAAAAACTACAAAGGTTTTAGAAGTATAAAACAGGGAACCTTCAAACTAAAAGCGTACATATTTTCTTACCTCTGTAATTTAACCTGATAAGCCTCTACATTCGCTTAAGTATATAAGATAGGAGAAGAAATAAAGAACTCAAAAGATTCCATGTCACAGCAGGTTCTGATTACACTACACAGTCCTGACTCAGTTCTTTTCATTAGAGTTCAGCAACTTCTGGTTTAAATATTTCAGCTGTTCCTTTGCCCTTGCCTGTTACACCTACAGAAATACTGCAAGCCTGGAAGCACAGTGTGAAACATTAGACGTAGTTTATGAGGACAGCAACTGGTAATTTGGAATCCAGAAGTGAAACCAGCTTGAGCTGTTCCCTTTCTCCCCTCTCTAAGGGCAGCAGCTGCTTCTGCCAGGGATAGCAGGGCTTTGGTGAACATTGCAGCTGTGGCACAGATATTGCCATCTGCACAACCACAGGTGGCTGCACAATTAGCCAAGCACATTTCCAGTGTTACACAGAACCACCTTCCCACTGCCTCCTTTTCCAATGTACATCTGCTTACTGCTACAATTAACTACAAACAAATCTGTTTCTCAGCTAACTATGTCAGTTTACTTGCACCTGTCCCATCATGCAAATACTTGTAGGCTATTACCAGTGGTGATGCCTCACAAATCCTGAATTACAAGCTACTATTACTTTAGAACAGTCCTTCCTTCTGAGGGTTGAAGTCCAGGAAGTATTTGAGTTAGTAATCCTTATTATCAATGGTTTGCAATGGAAAAATTTAAAAACTGCCATTAAAAAAAGGCCAGAATATTAACCAACATGCAAAATAGCCCAGAGCAGAGCTTTTCTATCCCAAAGATCAATGCAGTCACTTTCACTAGATGTTTCCTGACTTTGCTAAAACACAGGACTTAGGAGATAAGGAAAAGCCACATAGCCAAATCACTCAGTAGCAGTAAAATTTTCTGCTTTCCCAGCGTTCCTGACATCTGATCCCACTCCAGTTAAAAGAACAGATGAAAGCAAGAGAGTGAAAACAAACCTTTTTGTTTATCCTACTTTTTTCCTCTGAGTCTCCTTCAAAACATAAAAGATGAAATTACCTTACAGGATATAGAAATCACAAACTGTCTTGGCATGGCATTTTATTTGAAGGAATAGAGTTGGTTATCAGGATTAAAGCACCAGTGGTCTCAAGTAAATCATGTTCTGCATACAGAGATTTGGTATGAACTATGCTTTCAGATAGAATAAAAGAAAAAAATGTAATGCAATTCATGTACCAGAGGATGTTACAGAGAGGCTGAAGGCTCCAGACATACAGGGGCATAGTCTGTTCTGGGAAAGACACACTTTCAGATGAATTTAGTTGTAGGAAATATTAAGATAACTGAAATGCTACTTCAGTGGGATTCTGGGGAAAAAAACAAACAAACAAACAAAAAACACCAACAAACCAATAGACCAAACAAAAAAACAACCAACCCAGACCAGTAATGACTATGTCAATACGGAGGTTCAAAAAAACAGTTATGACTCCATCCAAGCCCCAAGACCAACCTCGGTCTCGACTCTCCTCCCTATAGCTGCAGTAACTGCACCTCTTAAATCAGTCCCATCGCGCGGACACAGGGAGAATGCAGCCCCAGGCTCATCCATGGTCTCCTCTTCTGCCTCTTCAGTGGGACACCTCAGCTCCTCCTGTTTCCAGGGACCTACATCTGGGAGTTATGCAATTGTGCTTACCTTATATGTAGGGAAAGCTTGTAAGAATACACTTGTGAAAGACTGGAAGTATTCCATTCCTGTATAAAACAGCATACAAGCCATGGAGACAGGAGGGTAGAACAAAAGCACGAAGCAAACTCCACTTCCTTGGTCTGCCATATCAAGAGGCAAATCTCACAGAGGTGGGGAGGAAGTTATGAAACTCTCAGCCCATCTTTTACAATATGTCCATAAATCCCTCGAACTGTGCAGAGCCGTCCAAGGAGTTCTCAGAAGAAGGCTGAGATCTCTGAGGCTGCAGAAAACAAGACTGCAATTGAGCTCTCTCTGCATGAAGGTCTCATTAACATGGCAACACACCTCCTTTGATATGAGAGGTCCAGGTGCCACAGAAGAAATCAAAACTTCCTTGCAGTGCTACTGTTCTTGCTCTGTTCTACCCATACTTGGCCTGAAAACATGTTTGTCTTTTTTTAATGTAAACTTGTTGCTCAGAAAACTTGTTTGCTGTGCAGTTCAGTTGTCAACAAATGAAGTAAGACTGAGGTAACTTTAAAGAACGTGTGTTCAAATATTTACGATTACATTAGATAGAGCTCCGACTGACAATGCAATATTCTTCTGCTTCATCTACAGTGCTCAGTAGTCTACTGTATAACAGTAGCATCACACTGTGTGGAGAGTCTTTTGTGAGACCTCAGAGGTGAAAACTCACTCAGATAATAAAACAAATATCCCACGTTGCAAGCTCAGCTGCTAAAAGCAAGTCTAAACCCAAGTATATTACTAACAGTGAGAAACATTCTTCCAGACTCTAGGGCAAATTGCAGAACAGCAATGTCTTTCATTGTGTGCTATTTAACTATGAAGGCTCTGCAGACCTCTCCTTCCTCTGCCCAATAAAATTCACACTGGCTCCACCAGTGCACCTGCAGATGAGAAATGACAAAGGCAAAGGAGGAGGCAAAGCTGCACTTAGCATCTGCCATCCCTCTCATACTGGACATATGGAAACCAGAGGGGGTGAATATTCCCAAAGGAGTACGTGGAGCCTGTCTTGTCTTTTTTCCTCCAAGAAGCAGCATATAGTATTTTGCTAACAAAATCAGAGGAAAAGCTTCTCACCATTACAGCTTCTTCAGGGAAATTAGTAGCCCTGGGAGTGTCATTCTACAAGCAACATGAAGGCCAAAAATATGAGGACAACATCATCCCAGCATCAAAAGCATGCTGTTCTTATTGCAATAATGGGCTCCCCCAGAAAGCACTGTCTGACCACACTTACTGGCTACTCTTGGTCAGACCAAGAGGAATTAAATATATGGTTAGAAGGACTGAGCACTTCCAAGTCAGTACCTGAACTGATCAGGTTAGTGAACCAACCAAAAACTTAAATCAATTCTCGGTTTTCCCATAATGATGGGAGACAAATAGCAAGAATTTTTTAAAAATTTTGTGGATAAAGACAAGGAAGAGTACTACTTAGCCAAAAATCTACATAATGGATTTACTGACAGAGAAATTATCCTTACTCCTGATAGGGAAGGAAGGAAACAAAGCCGGGTATGTGCACTGCCATGTAGAATCAGCTGTTCAAGTAATACAGGACAGGCCCACATCTTCTGCAGTGTCTGATGAAGGTTACGTGGACATTCACTGAGTTCGGAGAATGGGCATCTCTGTTCTGGAAGGAAGTCTGTAACCTGCTTGATGCTGTAAATTCCTGCATTTCAAGGGAGAAGTTTGTCATTTTATTCTTGGTAGCTTTTGCAAATATCCCTGGCATCCTTGTTGTGAGGGGAGGAAATAATTAAACTGAAGAATTGGAGTATAACTACATTCTTCCACAGAGAGAAATGTGAATGGGGGATGCAGAGATTAACAAGTCCTTAGAACTCCTGGGGAAGAAACCTAGCTGCCTGGCCCAGGTGCAGAGGCAGAGACACCCTGCAAGCCCTGACATCTGCCTAGAAAAAGGGATGAACACCAGGAGCAAGAAGTGTTAAACACCTTGCAAGAAGTGAGAGACACCTGCCTCTGTCACTGTTCAGCTGCCTACAAACAAGCACATGGCACATGTGGCTGCACCAGCTGATCCCACCTCTGCACTGAAGCTGGAACTGCCTTTTGAGTGAGGGCAGGGCAGGAAAAGCATTGTGGGCTTTCACGACAGCTCATCCTAGCACCAGATCAAATTTCTTTGGAGCAAGCTCTACCACATAAAAGATGCTCTCTGGCATGTTTCTCCAGCATGAACTGTCACTTGGGTGACAAAGACAGCATACTGTGTGTTACCCCATACCATTCTGCTGGTGACAAACCTACTCTAGAATTTCATCCTGAATGCTAAATGGTGGCTTTTCTCTGGAGTCTGAGTGATTCCAGTTCACACCTTGTGCCTCCTCCTTCTGCTGATGTTTGCCTGAACTACAAAAACACATATAGCAGTACCATGCGTACAAAGTAATTCCTCTGGCAACTTACTAGCAGCCAATCTATGACTCTTCGGCCAAGCACTGCCTTTGCTTAACTCTCACAGTTTTCAGTGTCTTGGAGCCTGATTGGATCCAACCTCCTGGGCAAAATTATTCTCTGGTAGCAAGTATTGCTCACACGCTGCTGAGCCTCCAAGGGAGTGGAGATGACCCCACCAGACATGTTTGCTCAGGTGTAGCTGGCTGTGATCACACAGGGAGTGCAAGCCCACATCTGTGAACAAGAGATAGAAACAGTAGAGAGTAAAAAAATCTGCTCTCACCCCAGTTTTGGCCATTTGAAACCCTTCCCATAGGCTTTCTGAGGCTTCCTCTAAAACTAGGTATGAGATGCTGTAAAACCAGAATCTCCAGCTTCAGATAAGGAATTGTAAAATAAATCGCTGAGCCCAAGAGAAAGTGTCTATTCCTTACTCTTACATATGGCAGCTCCTCTTCCTAACCACCCCCCCCCCCCNTACAGCTGTTTTAACTGCTATTTGCTTTAAACTAGGCATCACATTTAAAGGATCACAAGTGAGAAGACCCCCAAGACTGGGTCTTCTCAGTGCATCCTGTTTTCCAGGCTGTGGCTCACACTTGTTCTGCATCATTGCAAAATACCCACTCACCTGTGAACAGACACAGCAGCAGATTGAGCAGATGCTCAGTGAGAGCCCTCGCATTTCTAAATAGATGTTTTTTTGTCTGCGATGTTCTTTCAGAAGCAGTACAAATAAACATTCAAGGATGAGAGCTAAACATCCTTTCCTCAGGTTCCACTTAGCACTTGTTCTAAATTGAATTTTATGTGTTTGTGTTATACACAATGGGAGCAGGGGAAAAAAAAGGAAACCATCAGCAGAAAAATCTTTCTTAACTAAATTCTACTTTTTTTCTGTCTGTAAGTGAAGCCATTCACTTCTGTGAAACACTGACAACAGTTGCTTTGCGCCAGTTCATAAGCAGAGTGAAACCTCATGAACCGGGGAAGAATACGAAAAAAAAGTTACTTACCAGTGTAATCAAATTCTTGATTAAATCAGAGCCAAGTGTGACGTGAAAGTGACTGCAATGGAGCTATGTCACAGCCACGAGGTTCAGGTAACTCATCCTGTGCTCCTCAGCAGAACACTGAGTAAGTGGAGGCTTAGTGACTGCCACGAAAGGTGAGCTTGAAACAGATGGGAGCAGTTGAAAATTCACGGCCTGTGAAACTCAAGAGGTCGTGCTAGATAATCAGAAAGGACTCTCTAGCATAGGAATATATTAATTTATGATAACATTGCTCTTAGATTAGCCATAAGGCCCATCAGGTCATGGAATGTGCTGATAAACTTGACAAGTAATCAGAATATATGATTATTGGAAAATGTTCATAGTTGTTAGAAATGAACCAAAGGTGTTCATACACGGTTATTGAAGACTTGGCTTTATGACACCAGATAATTAAAGAATTATCCATTTAGCCTTCATGGCCAGTATAATACCATTTATTTTTCAAATGCCTCAAGCTACTAAATGTGATGAGGAATTAATAAAAAAGTAAATAAAGCAGTAAGATAATTCTACTGAGCCAAGTTTCACATACGTAATTGATGTTCATTCCATTACCAGAGGCAAAACGTCCCTTGTTTCACTGACATGAATAGCCCCATTGATATAATGCAAGTGCAAATACAAAACAGGATCCAGCCTCCAATGAAATGCTTATGTGGTATTCCAAGCTTGAACAATATTGTGCTATTTTAAATGGATGATAAATTCTCATGGATTCAAAAATGTTGATGTGGCCCTGTTACTTTATAGAATTAAAAAAATACACATGGTCCAATATTTTGAGTGCAGGCACTTTAAAGCAGCAGCCATTACTAGAAATCTTTACCAACATTTCTTTAAAAGTTTGTTGAAAACACAGATAACTCTCACTTTTCTTTGGCTGAAAGGAAGCATTATAAAGACCACTCCTGGAAGCTTTTAAATGACACTAAGTATGGCAACCAGTGCCCTTTTTCAGAGAAGAGTTTTTTTTTTTTTTAATCTGATTTAGTTTCCTTGAAAATAAAACAAGACAAACTACATAAAACCAAGGAAAAAAGATTGGTGCAGCATCTGTCTCAGATAATGGCTTTTTCTTCTCAGAACAAGAAGTAGCTCACTTCTTTTTTTTTTCCCTTAGTTTGAGCACAGCACTCAGTTTTACAGGCCAATCTGAGACGTTGTAGAATTGTTGTATCAGGCTTGACAAAGTGTTGCTTGTCCAGACTCAGAGTGATGGCCCTGGCTGGAAGATTCAGGCTCAAAAAAAATAGAAGGAATTAACAGAAGTGATGAAACAACATGAGCAAGAAGGTGACAAGGGGAAATTCAAATTCTGTTCTCTGGATGATACGTGTTAACAGAAGTTTAAAGTCTGCAAACACAGCATATGAGGCTCAAACTGAGCACCCTGGTGAACGCCAAGACTGTGTGATCCTCACTGCTGTACAAAAATTTCCCAAGGGAGCACATTAACTCCATACTGAAAAGGAGAACTGAAATCAAATCAACCATCCAGGGTCACACCACAGAGACATTCTTCTTCTCTAAATTTAGTGAAGAGCATGAGATTATGAGTTACTTCATCCATCTGTATCTTGCAATACCCTCTATTTCAAACCATGTATCCCAGATCAGCGGAAAGCTAGCCTCAAGGACAATCCGTGTATCTTATGGGACCATTCTGAAAAATTTAATAATTGTCTTTTGCTAAGGGTGTTCTCTGGAGCTGCAAATAGCAGTGACTGAAAAAAACTGTAAAGCGTTCAGACTCGCAGGCACCTTCCAGAAATATCACAAGCCATGTTTTTACATCTGATTAAGAAGAAATATTCTCGTGCTTCTTTCCCAATTCTAGTAGTAGAATCCAAATGCATTATTCAAATAGGCAGCCCTTATACTTGAAAAGGGATGCAGAAAAGCAGGAGTCTTAGATGTCTTGCATGTAGGTGAACTGAGGAACACTTACATTTTCAGTGCTGGTTCTTTTTAACACCAAAACTATCTGACTAAAATCAGCCTGGACTCAGAAATTCTGAGTTCTCACCGCTATCCCTACATTTCAGTGGTAGCTTCCAAGAGGAAGATCTGATTTAAAAAAGAAAAATCAAAGCCTAATTCTGTAGTATCTGCATGCAGTAAGGCTGCCCTCAGTGCCAGGAGCAGGCAGGGCTCAGCCAGCTCTTCAATAGCCAGAGCTTTTCACCCTAAGTCGCAGATTCATACTTATCCTGAACACCATAACCATATCCCCAGAATTCTTGGTGCTAAATTCTGAGTTAACATGAGAGTAGACGCTTTTCCTGCTGAGCACAGAAGTAAATCAAAATGAAGCTATAAAATGAAAGCTTCGTTGCTGTCTAGCAAAGCTATTTTGCATTAAGAATTTAGTGTACAAAATGTCGTGCAAAATGTTTGGTATACTTTGATAAGAAGCCAGTGATAATGGCTTTCTTAGACAATTTAATTTATTTTATACCAATTGCAGGACCTAACAAAACCACAAATTCTTGGCTTTGCATGCATAAAAGAAAACAAAATGAAAACTGCAAAAGGCCTCGTGCACAAAAAATCCAGCAACAGAATGAAGGAAAATATGAGTAGCCATAAGAAAGCCAAGTATGTGGGTAGCAACAACATTGAAACTCGCCTGAGCTTCACATTTGCACAGGAGGAACTGCCACTTGCAGCACTTCTCTAAGAAATTTAGGAAACAGTTTTGCCTCGCTTATGGGATATACTCTTTCTATCATGATAAACAACAAGGTAATGAACTTACAGCAATGAGTCTATCTGAACTCCCCATCTTTTCCAAAAGACAATAAACTACAAGTGTCAGGCAAAGAACCCAAAGGATGCCATCTCAGTAGTCCTTTTATTACACTGGCACCAAATAATAACAATTAGAAGCCAAAGCAAGAAGGAATTCTTGCCCCAGAGGGCTCATAACCAAAGGTCTCAGTTCTGCAAAAATTCATGCAGAAATAATTCTTGGGGTTTTTTAAAAAGCAACCTTGGCTTGCATGAGCAGAACATGATGTCAGGTGTTTAGGTAGGGTTTTCTACCTCAAATTTCTCTCTCTTTCCAATAGATAACTGCCACAGCACTGCCTGCTACAGTGCCGCGCACCCACCCGGTCCAGGGAGAGGCTGACCGGACTGCTCGGAGGCGCAGGAAGGCTGGCAAAGTTCCAGCAGGGGTTCGCCCAACCCACCGATGGTACAGGCGTGCTGAGGAAGGAGAGACGAGGCTGAGGGGCTTCTCGAGATGGTGCGGGGTTTATTATGGCACCGGGGTAGTGCCAGGAGAAGCGAGACAATGTGTTTCACACTCACAGTTACACCCCTGTGAGTGGGCGGGGGAAGACACAGAACACCCAATGGTGCAGGAACGCAGGGTTTGAATTTGGCGGGCTGGGGGTGCAGAGCCAATGGGAGGGACTGTGGGAGGGGAGAAACACGCAGTGGGAGGGGAGGAGGTGGCCGTGCCCGGTTTGTGGGGAGCGCACCACAACAGATAACAACTTTGACACTGCCACACACACAGAGGTTGCTCTCTCTAGCAGCAGATCCAAGGGTGCAGATGACCTGTCACCTAAACTGAAGCTCTGGGATTTATACATTTCTATGAACATTTTTTAAAAAACTCCTCTACTGAGATTTTCTGCAGGAGGAGTCAAGAGACCTACAGCAGGTCTGGTCTACGTTTTATTCATATAGTCATAAATCAGGAGTAACAGCACAGCAACAGTTGAGAACTCAGGAGAGAGTGGGATCAGTCTATGGCCATCAGGTTTCCTTCAGGACCTTCCATTTTATTTATTATATTTATCTCTGTCATTTTGACATCACAAAACATGAAGAGGAATAATCTGAAGTAGCAAGGGACTTTCGTCTCCATGATTTGAGGGATATAGCAGTTAGAAAAGGACCTTTATTCCTTTGGCTTACAGAGTACCCAAAGTAGTTTAGAAAGGTGAAACACCCTGTCGTAGATGTGTCCTTTACTCTGAACTCTGACAGAGAGCAGCCACTCAAATCTTCAGACCTGCCCATCAGAAAAGGCCTCATGGCCCTCATGAACCCATGGATTGAATCACCTGAATTCTGATGTCATTGGATTTTCAGAGATTTAACTCAAGCCTATACTCCAGACAACAGTCTTCCCTTGCTTTCCTACAGGCCCAGTCTCCCAGTTACATTTAAAGTAGACCTACCTTTGGAAATATGTAGCACAGAAAGCTTACTCCATTTTCACTGGTAGCTTAGAGCCCTGAACTATAGCAATGAGACACCCATAAACAAGACTTTGCTATGACCCAGGTGGAGCAAAACATTGGACCCAAAGGAGTCTCTTATGACCAGTCTATTAAGCATTCCCAGTTAAGGATTTCTAAAGCTCTGCTGAAGCTGTTAAACTTCACCAGAAAATTACTCTCTGAGCCAGAGAGGAAAGAAAACTAAATGGTTGAGAAAGGATGATTCAAGACCATGCTCCAAGGGGTAATGAATTCTTTACGAGAAGTAAAACAGCTTCACAAGCAAAATTTGTCATTTCTCTTCTAAGAGCAGCAAGATTCAGTGTTGAGTTTCTGAACACAGTCTCAAACCTGAGTCTCTTAAAACCCTGTATAGCCAAACACTTAACAGTCCATTCTCCAAAGGTCTTGGGTTTGTTCCTGATAACTTTAGATGTAAAGATTAATCCAACAACCAAATCAGGCTACAGAAGACCACAGAAGAGAGAAACAATGGGGACAGCTGATCAGAAAGTTGGGTGACTTTGGATACCCCCAATGGGCCTGTGGCTGTCTTGGGATGTTAAAGCCTAATTTGTAGCTGCAGGAGTTTTGAGGCTTTTAACAATGCCAAAGCAGATAATTTAGGTACTCAACGTGGCTTTTAAGATTCTAATGTCATTTATTATTCAAACCCAAAGAATTTTTGCTGAAACCCTGCAGCTCCTGCACCTTCCAGACCTTTCACCTTTATTTCCCAACCAGAAGCAACCTATTGGAACAAATGGACCAAAGATCTGACACTGCAAATTCAGTCCAAATGAAAATCACCCTACAAATTCAGAATATGCTTATTCAGATGACTTATTGGATTATACCTAGACCTACTTTTGATTGTTAAATGTTAATGAAAACCACTGTAGCAGTCATCTAGAAACTGAATTTTTATAGCAGTTTAAGAACATTTTTAATAACTGGAGTAAATGGGATAAACTGTTCTCTGATACTTCAGCTACTAGTGGGAAAGAGCAGCCTAAAGTGAGTCAAGTTCTAGAGGACAGACAGAGAACTGCATGTCGGAACATCCAAACTCTGCTTCTCTCTCCTCAAGCAGAAGCTTACCCAGAAATTGTTAAATCTGTGTATGAAGCTGCCATGGAGCTTCCACTCTCCTTTCCTCTCTTTCCCTCTCCCACAGGTGTACCTGACTTCTGATTCCATTCTCTACAGAGAAAAATCTTTTAAAATTCTGTATCTCTTCCCTTCTGGGGAAAAAGTCATATCAGCTGCATACGCTGATGTCTCCAGCCTCTAAAGGAAAGGGCAGCAGGCGTAGGTCTAATTAATTGTTTGATAATGTTCCTATTTGTCTCAAAATAATGTGGACAGTAAACCTCCTACAAATAGAACTTCAGAGCAGAAATCCTTCAAGTTCACTCTAGAGACAACTAAACCACAATTCAGAAAGTCTTGGGAGGAAGACCAAAACCTAAACACAGGTATAGACTCTTAGGGGGCTAACAGGCTTCTAAGAACTCCAGGCTGTATCCCCCAGGGCACTGGGATCCATAATGTCTGACTACAGTTCACACCTATGAGAGATGTCCATTTCCCCTTAAGGAGGGCCTGAGCTTTAAGCAGCAAATTAGGATGAAGAAAGCAACAAAGAGACAAAGGTATCACCCCAAAGAGATCTGAGGAAGTGTCAGAATTTTTACTTTAAAATAAGCAACTAATGTCTCACTGCCCTGTCCTCCAGGGTCTGCGCCATGCACCACGCCAAGGTGCTCAGGCTTCTAGAATAAGGCTGTGGAGGGAGTCAGGCACTTCCACAAGGAAACAGTCCCAATACACCAAGCAGAGACCCAAGTCAGGGCACTTTGGAGACAACCCAAGGTACAAGGTACATCAGGCCTCATTCACAAGCATTCCCATGCTGCAACCCCCACCAGAGCTGGCAGTGGGTGCCTGCTGCTCGCTCATGGAAGGAGCCATTTTTCCTGAGACCACACCATCAGTGGTGCTGTAGGTAGTCAGTATTTGGCTACAAGCCACCATATAGGATCACTTCTCCAGATAGCAGAAAACCAGGGTTTATTTCCTTGTTCTTCTGCCTCCTCTGAGGCTGGGCTTCTCAATCTGTTCCCCAGAACAGTGTTTAGGCAATGCCTTCATCCATGGTAAATGTGGATTAGAATTCCCTAAGGGAGTTACCCTGTGTGTTAGAGTGCTCTGACTTTTCTGCTAGCAAACAAACACAGGAGTGGTGTTTACCCCACAGTATGACCCTCTGTGTTCTGTGGTGCAATTTGTGAGAATGTATTCCCTGGATGAAGTCCTCCAGCTAACACTGAGAAATAAGAAAAGAGTTTATGACTTCACTAGGATGGAAGGTAAGCACTGAATTCTTCCGCTCTGACAAGTCAAGACATTCCTAAGCAAGATCCATCAATGGATGGATGGATGGATGGATGGATGGATGGATCAATCAATCAAACAATCAATCATAAGGATCAAGCCTATCAATTTAGGCAATACCTGAAGTTTTGAGGATGATCTTTTCAGATTGAGGCCTTCCAGCCCCACCCAGCTGCATTGTGGTGGCTCGGCTGTCTAGTATGACATCAGGAGCTTGGGAGAGGAAATAAACCTAAATAACATCATCCTTCAGAGAAGTCTCCTGGTTTCTGGACCAACATTACTCCCCTGGGCCAGATACAAACCCATAATCTTCTGGGTCACATCCTGAGTGATAGTTTTCTGAATTCCGTGCCTAAATAGATGATGCTGGGGGGAGGAAGTAACCTTCATTAGGGTGGAGTATTTTTGGCTTTACTGTAGTCCTGGCAATAAATAACTCACTGGCCACTCTGCTGACAAAGTGCAGTTGCCCAGGTATTCTTGGAACAGTTACAGTGACGTATCTGATTAAGTCTTCAATGCACTTCAAAATTTTAAAAAATAATTTCTTCTTCCTGTCATGGTTTGACACTGGCCAAGCGCCAGGTACCCACGAAAAGCCATTCATTTATTTTCATCTGCTATAGTTGAGCAGAGGAGGGGAACAAAAGATGAAATGGCTCGTGAGTTGAGATAAGGATTAGGGGAAAAACACTCTAAGGGCAAAACAGGTTCAAAGTTTAACAGTATAAAGAAAAATTTATTATTAACAGAATTAAAAGAGGGTAATGAGAACCAAAATAAACTTTCAGAACCCTTTTTCTTCCCAGTCCCTCCTTCTTTCCCACCAACAACATAGGGAGACAGAACATGGGTATTTGGTCAGTTTTTCACTTTCTAAAAATCTTTCTTCAGTTTGTGCAGGAAAAGAAGGGTCTTTCTTCTGTTGTGCTTTGGGGTCCTTCCCACGAGACACAGTTCTCTGTGAATTTCTTTAGCGTGGTTCTAATTTTTAAAAATAGCAGTCCCTCCCAAGAGCAGTGCAGTCTTTCCAAAACTGCATAGCGTGGGTCATTTAGTTCATGGGGTATTGTTTTCAAGGATAAGCTGCCCTAGTTTGGAAGCCAAGGCTCTCTATCTCTGCAAGCAAGGGTCTTCTCTCTCTGAGTTTCCTACTAGATTACAGCTTTTTAGCATCCATTCACTCCAGCGTGAGCACCTTTTATCACAGGCTGAGAGTGGATATCTGCATCTCCCCATGCACTTCATGGATTATAGGGAAAAAATTTGTTGTATTATAGTCCTCACCATGGCTTGCAGACAGATCTTGACTCCAACACCTGGAGCCCCTTTTCTCCCTCTTTCTTTACTGACTTCAGTGCCGCTATGTTGGCTCTCCTCATGTGTCTTCACTTCTTCTTTTTCTCTGACTTGGAAGAAAATTGTTGTCCACAGGCATTATTGTTCTCAAGGTTTATCAACTGAAAAGTTCTTACAGAGTTTCACAGCACTGAAAAGGTTGATCTTGTCTGTGCTCCACGCCGAGGAGTTGCTCGGCATGTTTCTGCTACTGACCACGCGGCCCCGCCAGCACCAAGTGGGCAGTGCTGGCCGCCGCAGCCATCCAGCCTCGCTAACGCTCCTGCTTTTTCTGCCCACAGCACGGCTGCCTAGGAGCAGCTCGGCAAGCACAGTTTGCTGCAAGCCACGCTGGGCATGATCCCAGCCACTCGGCCTCAGCCGCACGGCCCTGGCCACTCCAGGCACTGGCCGCTCCTGGCACCAGCCATGTGGCCACTCCCGGTCCTGGGAGGGCCCTGGCCGCAGCACCTCCCCACCCCTTGGAAGAAGAAGAGAATGCAGGTGGTTTTTTCCTTTCTTAAATACGTCATCCCAGAGGCGTTACCAACTTCTCTAATTGGGCCAGCAGTATGTCCATTGTCAGAGCCTTCAGCGATTGGCTTGGCCGGACATAGTAGAAGCTTTGAGTAGCTTCATTTCTCAGAAGCCACCCCGTAGCTTCCTCCACCCCCATCAACAAACCTTGCTGTGTTAAACTATCACATCTTCCCCAGTTAATTCTGTTGTCAGGAGACAAATGCTATGGTTTACAGCCCTTCAGACTAAACAGCAAAAAAAACCCAAAAAATCAGATGTCCTGGTATAGAGACTATGACTTGCTGTTCTATTTCTGTTTTATCTCCTCCTCTCCTCTTTATTTATCTATAGCAAGGCAAGGAGCATCTCCTCTGCTGTCAGTATCAACACAGAAAGAGTTGAGAAGGCAATGCATCTCACCTCGTTCCTCAAAACCAAACCAACTTTCTTTCTACAACGGAGTAGAGACTACATCTTCCCTTTACGGAACTTTCACTGTTATTGGCAGTGGTGTTTTTCTTCTAAGTCACCTTGCCCATCTGTTTAGAGAAAATTTCCTCTGCTCTCCTTGTTTCTAACCTCAAGCTGCAAGAAATTAGTTGAATTTAAGGAGAATGACTGGTTAACTTTTACCCTGTGGTCCTTAGCAGTTCATGTGAAGCTGAGTTCCTACTGTCAAAAGAGCCTTAATTGCCAGCCCATATTGCCTGTCTCATGATCCCACCACAGCAGGCACTGAACTAATCACTGCAGACCTTCACAGAGGATTTGAGTCAGTTTATTTTTTTTAAAAGTATCTTTGTGCTGCTGAAAATCTTCAAATTACAGATAAGAAAACCACAATCCACCTTTCCCATGGAGTCTGAAATTTCTGACATATCTACAGGTTTTTTCATGAAAAGCCAAATTCCATACTGGG
>VZRR01005449.1:0-51506 GCA_013398015.1 Oreocharis arfaki
CAGTTCCAACCCACGACAAAATGTCAGGTGGTATCAACACAAGAATAGTTGTAAAACATTTTTAAGTTAAGGCTCCCAAATTTTGACTGCAGATTTAGAAAGTCTTCCCTTCGTCTTTTTGCCTTTCCCTTTTCTTTAATATATACTTAACACTAAAAGTCATTGTGTTATACATGAAGAAAAACAGTGTTATGTTGGCACTACAGCAAATATGAAATATGGAACGCTGTTCACTTCTTAATATTGAAACCAGAGAAAGGCACATGGAAAATCCTGCACTCTTTTAGAGCACAGGAAATATACATGCATACCTTTTCTTGTACTTTTGAAGATATTGCTCCTTCAACTACAGGCAGAATTTACAATGGATAATGGATAATAAATAGAATTCACATTCTTGTAAATTAAAAGAAATACCAATTGTATTCTGTGAATATTGCCATGGTGCCAAACCATCAGAGGAGCAGACGAGTAGGAAGAGTGAAGGTGTGATAATTGAAAAAATTGCTACTTGATAAGTCACAGGAGCTAATGTGTTAGTTCAGCATGTGGGGAAGCTGGGACATCCCCAGCTGCTGGAAAAACCTTATATATGTGATCCCCAGCACCACTAGTTGGGACAAGATGAATCACAAGATCCCATGTCACAGTGAGCCAGATGAAGACGGTTGCTTGCCTGATTGATAACCTCTTGGGCTACCAAGGGCTTTTCCAGCAAGCTAATGAGTTTCTATTGGCACTGGAGCGCCTGGGAGCAATGTGTCCTCTTGGGTCAGAACTGTACAGGAACCGCTGCCTTTCCAGTGCATGGCCACCCTGCAGAGCAAGTGCCAAGTAAGCAAGGAACTGGAGGGAGTGGGTGACTACAACGCACACCCAAATAACACTGACTTCCCATGCCTCCCTGATAGACTCTGCTGTTAATGAATTTTCAGGCACACACTGAGTTAATGAGCAACATTGAAACATCGTTTAGTTACACTCAGTACTTCACAAAGGCTAATTGAAAAAAGGAAGGAGCAGCAGGGGTGGGGGGGGGAGAACAAGGCGAGAGAGGGTGTCAGGGGGAGAACAGCTCTATTTTTCAGGTGCTGAATACAAAACCTCTGAAACAGTTGCGTTTACATGCAAGCCCGCACCTCATCAGGGTGAAGATACAGTGAGTGGAGTCAAGTATTTCTCCCCTGCACACAGCATCTAGCCCCATACCCTGCCCAGTCAGCTTTCTCAACTGTGAGCTTTAGCGTATAAACAGCCAATAAGTAAGGACAATAACTGTAGCTCCTGCTGAGAACTAACTCTGCCTGTCATGCATTTGCTGGGTCCTAATACAGGACAGTGAATAAAGCTTCATTACAGAACAATGGAGTTAGCTGCCAGAGCCTACAGATTTGAATAAACAACAAATAAGCAACATCTGCTCCAGCATATGTGTATGGTAAAAAAAAAGTCACAAAATAAAAGAATTTGTAAATGCCAAAAGCAACACTAAACTGCCAGTGCTACTGTAGAGTGAATTTTTAATTGCACATGCATACTGGCAGGCTGTGGGTATTAGTCTCACATATGTCTGGTTGCTGCCAACCTGGGAGTATAGATGAATTTAATTAAATAAGGATTATCCCTTCTCCCCAGTACAATTACTTATTTATAACAATGATAAAATTGCCTAATAAAAAAAATTGTCATATTTTTAAAAACAGAGCTGGTAAACATTCTGCTTTTCCTGTAAGTCATTCAGGGGTGTTTGAAGGTTTGAGTGTCTTTTAAAACTAAGTCTCAGTATTCTGCCAAGAGAGAGCGGAAAAAAGCCTTATCATAAAGTCTACTGCAGTTAAAGAGCCAGAATCTACATTATGGATAAATATAAAGAAGACACAGAGCAGTCAGGGAATTGGCTTTCATGGGGAATGTAGAAAATTAGGCAATTGGGCTAAAATTGAGGCCAGGCTACAAAGCCAAGGAACAATACCACTGGGACAAGTACTTCTAAAAGTCACACATCTCTAATATGCTTCATCAAGGCAAAGCAGTCTGTTCCTGTCTAGTTCTTCTCATGTTGGGCACTTCACACTTTCACTCAGGTAAGCTCTCATTTCAGCAGGGTCATGTCAGGCTCTCAACATCTTCACCATTACTCACACCCTTTCTAAGAAAGCCCACAGCCAAATGAGAGTGGACCCTTATGGTATCAGGCACTGCATGAGACTTGAAAAATAGGCAGCCTGTGCCCTAGAGGATTTGGAGGCCAAATATAAATACAGGCTAGCGGGAGCTGAGATTTTCTTTTTGTAGGCTCCTTCTGGACTGTATTTCCCACTTGCTCCTATTTTGAGGATTCTTCTTATGGGTCTGAGCTGCATCCTGCTGAATTTATTAGGAACCTTCTTAAAAGCTAGGTATTATTCACTAACAATATTACATTCACAACCAAAAAATTTTAGACTATTTCCATGATGCACAGCAACCTGAAGTCACAGAAAGACTTCTTTGAGTATGGAGAGATATGCCATTTAATAGCAGTGAGAAAAAGACAAAGAATATGGAAAAAGCCTGTTAAAAAAAGCCAGAAATCTCCACTTTATATTTAGGCCAAACATCAAAGACTCTAAAACAACAGAGAAAGACAAAGTGAAAAATGATGGTGTTTTTAAAAAAGTCTAAATAGTTATATGGTCCTACAAAGGCATAAATCTTACATAAGTTCAGTTTACTTGTATAACTTTGGTTGATCACTTAACTGGATGACAGTCTTGCCCAAATTAAAAAGAAATAATTGCTGTCTCTGTTTTCTGTCATGAAATTACTACTAAACATGTGCTTATCCATATGTCTTGAAAGACTATTCCAGATATACTGTTATTTTCCCCCCTTATCTTTGATTAGTATACCTATACTACCTGTTAAATTCTTTAATTAAATAGCACAGTCATTTTTTAGAGATGGACAAAGAACGCAAAAAAGCATTTGTGTGGGTAATGTTATATTTTGAATTTTTTTTACCCATTGGGCAACGTCCCTGTTCTCTTTTTTTAATTTATCACTGTAGGTTTATCCAAATGGTGTTGTTCATTGCACCAGTCCGGGGAATTGCTATTATTTCTGTAGATACTTCTATGACCAAGACTACTGGTATTGGTTCACGTCTTTGTTCATGAACATCAAGACATTCATCAGAAAGCAAAACCAAAGTAACCTCATGTAACTCAAATGACAAATCTGAATAGCAACAAGGACTTGACATTAAGTCCCAAAGGCTGCTGAAACCACATGTTGACAAACTGGACACCTACTAAAAGACAAAAGATGTGGCAAGAGCAACTGAATGCCATAGATATGCAGTCCTGTATACAGATAAACATCGCACCACGAACACCAACCCCTCAGGAAAACAGCAAATATATTTACAGATAATTTGAAAGCACAAATAAATACTTCAGAACTGAATAATTCATTATTCTATTCCATCACCTTTACTGAGCTCTAGCATTAATCAAGAAAACCCCACACATTTTGATAAAAACACTGGCCCCACTGAAGTCGGTAGAACACCAGCTTCAACAAGCTCGTGATTTCACTCCTGCAAATGCAGCTGCCACTCTAGCTAATGGCACCTGTGAATGCCCCAGCACCAGTGGATACCTGAATTTTTTTTAGATACTGTTTTGGGTTTGGTTTTTCCAGTGAATCTTCTCCCATTTTTTACCTGAAATGGAGGACTCTGCAAAGAAAGGGCAGCTGAAGCTGGAGCTGGGGAGTGGGGGGAGGGGGAAGGTGGGGAATGAATGGTGGTCAATTAAAATACAAAACAACAGTCCAATTACCGCTGCATTCAACTGAAAAGCTTCCAGTGAGGGAGGGCGTGGGTTGGGCACTGGCTTGCTGAGGGGGGAAGCGATGTGGTTTTGGCAGTTTCTTAGCTGGGGGTGGTTCAGTCTTTGCCTGGCTTGGAGGGGAGACAGTTGTGGTCATAACTACATCAAAGAGAAAGTTGTTTGATGGACAGGAAAAGGCTGATACTGGCTTTTTCTGGGGTTTTTTGTTGTTGCTGTTGTCGTTGTTGTTTGCCTGCCTTCTTTTTATATATATATGTATATGTATATGTGTATATATATATGTATGTATACATATATGTATTCTAGTATAGAACTCCTTCTCTCATATCTTTGCCTAAAAGCATCGTAATTCCAAAGTTATAATAATTTGGAGGCAAGGGATCATCTTTTCCGTTCCAGGAAGGTTCTTGCCTTCTTTGGCAATCTTTTAAACTAGGACAGATACCTGTGTAGGAATGTTGGTTGCTATATTATTTGTGCAGTCTCCACAAAAGTAATATAATGTAGCCCACCTTTGTCCCTTGCTACTTATTAGTTCTTTCACATTAAATTTCAATCCCATTTAAAAAAACCTAAGACCTACCAGTCCTTCTCTAAATATTCAATAGGAAGGGTCTCTAGAAAGTAATGACAGGTACTTCCCTATTTAGAGACTGAACAGCCATTTCCCCAATACTACCACCCCCGACAGCAAACACTTTTCAGGATCTGAACTCAGATTACCCCAAATGATTGCGTAACATCTGGTCCAACAACATTGCCTTTAATCCTTTCATATGCTCCTCAAATAACTTATTTTCTAATAAGTTCGCTGCTATGTCAGTCCGTGTGGTGATAGTCTATGTGATATAGTAGATGGAGATGATGGGGTAGAGGCCATGCTGCCACCAGTGAGTTCTGGTTGAATGGTCCTGTTTGAGTTGAGTACGGAATAGCTGCAGAGCTACTATCTTCAGTCTCCTATACTTATCTCATAAGGATCTGAGAGCTGGTTGATAAAGCATCATCTGCATCTGACAAATAATTCACTAAGCAGAAGAACAGCTTTCATGTTGCTTGGAAGAGTAGAGAGGTCTGCGTAAAGCATCAGACTGGGACCCTACATACTCAAAGCTGTGCATGTGAGATATAACATTTTCACATGTGCTCCTTGAGTCTCCTTGACAAAATAAGTATATTTTACTGCCCAATGATTTATCAAGTCATATTATCTAAACTATCATGTCTAGAATGATGCATTCAAATGCCAGAGATGATGTGGCAGAGAGGGACAAAATATTGTTTGATGAAACTTTAAAAGCAGCTACTTGGGAAGTCTTTTAAAAATAAAAATAACCAAATTATTTCTTAACACTCAGCTGAAATGGTGTCAGGAGCATTTCCACCCAAGAATTTCATCCTCAAAACTCTGAATCTGAAAAGAGACGAGGAAGAATTCTTACTAATGGTAATGATTTTTAATGTTGGGGAAGTTTGGAGCAGAAGCAAAAATAAACAAACAAAAAAATTCTGGATGTTTCCAGGTGAAAACATAGCATCTTTCAGATTTCAAAAGTATGCTTTTGGTAGTCTTTTCTTTAAAATAGTCTCAGAAACTTTCCAAGCCTTGGTCAAACTAATCAATTCATAAAAGTTCTAGTACACTAATAACCTTGTTTGAATGACCTCAGAGAAATGTCTCTAAGAAAACAAAATTACTTAGCAGAAGAAATCTGAGAAAATATTCTTGCCAAAGAGTATATATAAGGGTAAGAATTTTTTTTACTCTAGACCCATTTGACTTTCTCATAATATCAATGAGTACATCATGTCATGGTGCTGCATAAAGTCCTTCAGAAAAAAAGAACCTCAGATAAGAGGGGATCTATTAGATACAAGAAACACATGACCATTGATGTTGGGTGTATTCTTCATGCAGTCTGTAGCTGAAGGAGGTCTCTAATTCTCATTTTCAAAGGCTAGAATAAAAGAGAAGAATCACTCTTTATGTGCCTGTTACTCTGTTCCCCACAGATCTGCTAGTGGCCATTGCCAGACTAAAAATTTAGGTAGTGTCATGATTTCAAACAGTACATGGTCTTAATTTAATGATGCAGCAGAGAATACTCAGAAGTTAAACAATACATACCCTATCTAATTTGAGAATATAGCATTTGCCAAATTGTCTTAGCCATCAAACTGGGGAGTTTGTGATCACCTGTGTTTACTGCTCTGTCAGTGCCCTCACTTTTGTATGAACTTCTAGTCACAGATCTGCAAGTTCAGCATGCTAAGTGCTTTAGAAAGACATACAGGTTGCTCCAAGACTATAAATTTGCAGGGCTGCAGATCTGTAAAAGGCTCTTATTTCCCACCGAGGCTGATAATTAGGTCTGTCCTCTAATACTTGAATCAGCTCTACTGAGACAAAAGCTGCATCAACCCAATCACAGAAAAATACACCTTTGGAAGGACGTGAAAAGATAAATATCTTTTCCTCGAGAAGAATGCTACCACCTTAGCCTAAACTTTCCCAATGCTTTATTTGGGTTTTAACATGCTCAGTTTACAGAGTGATAGATTATTTCAAACACTGCTATAAAGTAAGGCTAATTTTGCCATGCAACCTTCTGAAAAAGCACACTAGGAAATGAGCTTCAGGGAAAAAAGAAAGATAGGAAAAAAAGGATCAACCCTGGTTAATGACTGGATCTGTAAAAATATTCTTTACTATATGTATCAATGTTCTTGCAACTTCCTTCTATACACCTAGTGCTGCATAAAAACATTGGCATCTTACACTATCATACTGGTTGAATGAATCCTATTTCAGTAACTTCAGTGGTAACTTCTTTGACAATATCCTAACACAAAGACAGTTTAAAATAATCAAATCCCCAATGAGTAGTGTGAATTCTACTGGTTTTCCCCATGATGCTGCTGCATGGTGTTTGTTGAAAATATTTGCTCTAGCTTCCATCCTGAAAAAGGGAATCCAAACTTAAACTGTAAATAAAATGGAGACATAGTACAAAATCCACCTTACCTCTAGAATTTCAAATTAGACTGGTAGCTTGCAGTTTAGGTCAGCCACTTTTTTGAGCATGTGGGCCACCAGAAATGGAGGGTCCTTTCTTGGCCTGTCTATGGCAAGCACCTTGCATGCAGGAGAAAGGTGGGGCTATTATGCAGCTAGGTGCAATGAAGCCCACTCTGATGGCATCAGCCATCACTGGGATGCAGGATATGCTAAAGCACATTTGTTTTCAGGAACTTGTTGGCGGGTCAGGCAGCCCAATTTTATACACGCAAAACATGTGCCTGGACTGTCCCCACCTCAACAATATCTGCACAAGAACAGGGTTGCTTTTTCCTGAGGGATATGAGCAAGTTGGCTTCCCCAAGTGCCAGTGAGCCCCGTTTCAGTAGCTGATGGGGGTTTGGTTTTTCCAGTGAATTTTCTCCCATTTGTTACCTAAACAGGGGGACGCTGCTAGGAAGGAGCGGTTGATGCCCGTGAAGGAATGAATGATGGGCAATTAAGATACAAAAGATGTGGCCGAGTGCCTTGGCATACAGTTGGAATGGTTGGGGGTGGGGGGNAGTCTTTTGCCCAGTTGGGAGCAGAGACATTTGTGTGTTTTTTTCTTTGCTTTAGACCTCTCTCATGCAGCGCTTTTTAACACTGCCATGGAGCTCTGCCCGCTGGCAGCTTAGGCACCCGTTGCTTGCAAGAGAGAAAGAGAGTCCCAGCTGCTCCACTGACATAGACTTTGCCAGCTCCCAGCACTGAGAGAGACCAGCACAGTCTATGTGGGTGGAGGGGAAGTCATCCCTTCTCCCCCTTCCCCCCGGAACTGCAACATGGAGGGCTGCTTGAAGCCAGAGCAGCACCCCCACCAGACCTCTTCACTATACAGTAGTGTGACATTGCGATAAAGCCCTGCCGCCCTTCCCAGCATGTACCGGCTGCAATTAGTGGTGCCAAAGACTGATCACCACTCTCATGGGTGCCTGGGGGAGTCAACCCTTCTTCTCTCTCTCTCATCTGAGTCGCCATCACCACCAGGTAGATCCCGCTCATGCATCGGAGCGCCCCCTGAAGCTGCGAGAGCCGTACTGCGCCCTCTCTGCCTCAATATGAGGCAACAGCGCCCCCTGCTGATTGTGGTCATACCTACACCAAAGGCTGTTAATGGCTTTCCTTTGTCTTGCTGTTGCTGTTGTTATTGTTGTTTGTTTTGTCTTATTATATATACAGTCTAGTAAAGAATTATTATTCTTCTTCCCATATTTTTTGCCTGAAAGCCCCATAATTTCAAAGTCACAATAATTTGGAGGGAAGGGATCATCTTTCCATTCCAAGAAAGTTCCTGCCTTCCTTAGCAGGTATCTGTCCTTTAAACCAGGACAATAGCATTGGTTCCTGAGAAGACCTTTACAGGAGCTGACTTATTCTTTTCCACTTCAACTGTGTGATTGCAGGTCTGAGTTTTACAGCATCCAGCAGAGTAGTGTCACCTCTGCCAGTGTCCTGTGCTTTGGTCTGTTGGGTATTGACATGGGTCAGCAAAGATGAGAGGGCACTGGCTACATGGTCAAGTACTTCAAAAGTTTGGCAGAATTGGAGGCAACATGGTTATTAAAACTCATAATTTTAAGTAACCAGGTACAATGATTATTCAAACTTGTCGTTGCCAAGACACATACTAATTACTTCATTCAAAAATGGCCACATTTTTCCATTTTCTTCCAAAGGACGGGTTCAGATTACATTGAGACATAAGTGTGTAGTTCTTTATATTAGAAAATCATACAGCATTGAATTCATTGGGTCAAGTGCAGCTAAATACTGCTCTGTGAAAAAAGGTTACAGAATTCAGCCTGAAATTCTCCAGTTGGCTTGGCCAGGCTTGGATGCCATATTTCAGCACATATTAAAAATCATGGGAATAAAGTTATTTAAGTCTCACCTCGAAAGTTTACAGCTGCCAGCTGTCTAGGATAGCTGTAAAATGCATATAGTCATTAACTGATAAAAATTGACAATGAAAACTATGTTCTCATTTTCATAGGAGTACAAAGCAAAACACTTATCCCCCAGAAACTCATAGCTGATGTTGTATAGAAGTTTCCAAATTTTTTTCATTGTACTAACCTCCTGTAATTTCTGGGGCATTTTCCCCATGATTATATATTATATATATATATATATACATATATATATGTATATATATATATATATATATATATAAGCCAATAATGTTTTATCTAAGGGATCTTGGAGATTTCCATCACTACAGTACTGTGAAGCTATTTATACAAAAGAACACAACACATTTGCTTGTATATTGTGTCAGTACCTATCTCCTGAGGCAACAAGTATGTCACCAGAGCTCCTTCTTCCTTGAGCGATTAATTGAGGACCATAGATGGCAAAATGCTAACTTTCTTGTCTGTCATTTCACCTAGAGAGCAGCCACATTTCCTCTATGCAGTTGGCATGCAGGCTGTTGATAAAGCTGCTTCACTGACAATTAGAGAACAAGGGGATATTTAACATGGATGTGAGTTGGTCCTTAGCATTGAGGACAAATACCATGAAAAGTAATTCCTGATAGTTACTATATTTCAAGAATACTCCTTTCTGCCTTTGCCCCTGCCTATATTTTAACACTGGAGGAAAACTTTGCCACTTTTTAAAAGGTTTCACTTGATACTGTTTAACAGAGTTACCTAATCTGTCACTACATGTTACACAGTGTTGTGTACTTTCCATTCGTGTTAGTGTCTCAGAGTACATCCATTGTACTACCACATGCTCTCCATACTAATCATATTTTATCTTCAGTATTTCATCTGGGTCCCACTACATCACACCATAAACATGCCAAGAACTAATCTCCTTTGACTGACAGTGGCACAGCAGTCCAGTTATTCTTTGATTTGAACCAGAACAAAACTTGTTGTGATTTAAATTATTTTTACCCACTGCTTAGATTTCATAAATTATTTCAAAGAGCTTGAGACACCTAAAGAGCAAACTGGACAAGATAAATTATAAATAAACAACATAAAAATAAACACCTCACTCATGTGCAATGACACAATATTAAATTCCCATGACTGGAGGAGCCAGAGCTTGTGCATTAGACCCTAACTAGAACCTAACAGTTTTGGGGTTCAAATATGCACTAATGGTAGACGAGGATCATATTTTAGGTACAAAAAATTGCACCATTTAAAGCACACAGTCTTGATTTTTATTCATTTATATGCTTTTAGTTCTTGTTTCGTGTATTTTGCTGTTGAGAAATGAATACAAGGTCTTCACCCTAAATTTATTTCTGTATTAACATAGCATTGTTAATCCACTGGTCTATCATCCATATGAAAAGTCTCTTTTTGACATTATATTCCTACAAGTTGACGCACAGGATAGCCAGATGGCTCTTGAAATGTTCTGTTTACCGAAGATGCTCAGTGAAGCAGGATCTCTCACATAGCCCATGTACTATTGTTTAGAAATGCACCAAGCAAGAAGTAAGGATGGAATGAGAATTGAAAGGGATATGTCAAAGCATTGTGGCAAATGTGTTCCCCCCTGCTCCCCCACCCAGCCCCTCTCTTTTTTTAGCAAGCTCTATGCTCACATTTCAATATTTACAGCAAACTGATAGCGCATATTTGAACCCCAAAACTGTTAGGTTCTAGTTAGGGTCTAATGCACAAGCTCTGGCTCCTCCAGTCATGGGAATTTAATATTGTGTCATCTGCTTTGCACATTGCCCTATGAGAGGGATCCACCAAGGGTGAAAAGGAATGTAGGCCCACGTCTGGCCTGGCTGAATTCCACATCTTCTCTATCGACTTACGTCACCAGTGATGGTCAGTACATATTAATGTACTGCCAGTGAAGTGGCTGAGTCAATGGATGCATTTAATTCTGCAGCCTCTGCAACACCAAGGACTATCTCTGGTTGTGGGATAGGTCTTACAGAGGACATGAAGTTTTGTTTTAAACTGCCACAAGCCGGTAGCTTCAGCACATAAATCAGAGTTCATAGCTGAGTAGAATAGTTCAGTCATACCAGGAGGTATCATTGCCACGAAGGGTTACATAAGGTTCCTCAATGTCTCCTAAATACATGTCTCTTTTCCATTAATTTTCTTTCGTAAGCCTCCTCTTCTCTGCCCTCTCAGTTCCCACACTATTTATGGCTAAAACTTCTCCTTTTGCCAAAATGTTTCTCCTTACCATATAGGTTTGGCCTCTCAATGTCCATCTGCTTCTTCTGAGCTTCCAAAAAGGCTTGGACGTCAAATCCTTTTGCTACAGAAACACCACTGAGGAACCGAGGAGGGATTTTTGTGCAGACATCAGGTTCTTCTGTACCAAACCCCAAATTAAGCAGAATCTCCACTGGATCCTTTTCCCAGAACACCAGCCATTCAGGGATGCTGTGGTGGAAACATCACGATTATTTACATCACTGTCTCGTTACCACTTTTATCTTGTAGTAGCTATCATATGGTCTTGTTTTTAATAAGTAATTATCTTCCCTTCTTTTCCCTCCTTGTTGGGACTACTGCTGAAGTGGAAGTAGTCACTTTGCATTTTGGGTCACGTTGCTAAAAGATTAATGTATGTTCCTCTCCCCAGAATAATCTGATGGCATTACATCTAGATAGTTTAGCAAGTAGAACATTAATAAAAGGTGTAGGTTCACAGTTCTGCAGGCTCCCTTCGCTCTAGACACAACACAGACAAGGCATGCTGCAGCTGCCATAAGGACTCAGAGCCTTTTACCTTCCAGAAGATCTAAAGCCCACTGTAGCTTCAGGTAGGTTTAGATTTTTTATAAATTTGTTTGAGATCAGGTAACTATTATTGAGAAGATTATTTTGATCTTGTTCAAATAAATCAGTACATGGCTTTTACAAATTAAGACCTTGACTGCTTATTTAAAACTGTACTCACATTTGTTGATCTCTTGACAGACTAATAACTTGTATTCCTTGCTGGTAATACATGGATGTAACTAACCTTTGGGGTGGACCAGTGAGCGTGAGCACGTGGGAAAAGCTGAGATTCTTGCAGCTTGACATTACTGGACTTTCTGAAAACTCTACCAGGGACCTGGTTGGTAAAAAACAACCATGAAATGTGTTTACTTATGTACTCCTCTGAGATGTCATTATTATTTTTTTCCTAGATTAAACATTTGCATTTTGTCTTGGTTTATAAAGACACATAATAGCAATGTCTTACAAGAGGAGTTGATATGAGTCTGGCAATACGCTTATTCTCAAGGACAGTATGTTACAGTAGGTGTGAGAATGTAGGTGTAAGGTACCAGTTAATTATAAAGGTGGCAGAGTGGCTCACTTTTGACAGATGGTGAATCTTTGGGGAACCTTTAGAGGGTATGGTTTCTCTAGCCACCTACTCCAAAAGATATAATTGCTCATAAAAAAGTTTTGGAGGCACAAGGCACAATGAGTTGCAGCAGCAGGAGTGGCACCTCCTGAGAATGATTCTGTTCTTCACTTTATTGTGTCTTTATTTGCTAATCTGTAGAGAAATAACTGCTTTTTAGAGCTCTTACACTGTAAAAGGAATATCACACACCATGGTAGCCTTTGTCAAGAGGTTTTGTTATGCCCAAAATGAACTTTACCTTATACACACCTATCAAGATCAGTAGCAATGTTTATATAGAGTGAAAGCATTGCATTGATAACTTTTTTTATCATTGCAGGTTATCCATCAGCTCACATATTAAACAGGCCCAGAGGGATAAGCAGATTTTTGAACTAAACCATTGATACCAGTTTGAGAGAAGGCAACTGCGAAGAAGAACTAAAAATAATTTATTTTTCTTACATTTTTCCCCCTCAAAACAGAAATCTGTCAAATGAGAGAAAAGACCAGAAGACTGATTTCATTAAATAAGGAATGCTTTAGCTTGAGTGACGAAGTTGCCAAACAATATCACTGTGGGAAGCTCAAAGTGTAGTTTAGTCATAGAATATTCCAATACATGCCAATAAGAAATGGAAAATAAATGCCTTTACATTTCATAAATCAATAGCCATACCCTCTAAGCCCCTGTATCTAAAAGTAGGCACTATGAATTGGGTTCCACTATCTGCTGCAGAATCATTGAAGATATACATAGAGCAAATTTGATTAAAATAAATTTTAATCCCTGGTTTTTTAATAAAAAAGCCACAATTGTAATATGCTACTTTATATTCTCATTCCAACATGTGCAGGTATGATTTTTTGGTACATAATAGTTTCTCAAATATATTCAAAATCTGTGAATATTTGTGAATATTGGTTTCTCTGGGCTTAGCAGCATACATTAAATGTGTTTGAGAGTAGTCACAGATGCTGAATACTTGCAAGAGTTTCTGGAGGAGGAAATATATGTCCAACAACTTATAACACTGTTTACTGGACTCCAAGTGTGCTATACCTGTGAGCTGAAAGGCATATATTTGATCATTTCGTGAGGGTGAGATAGGAATAAATCAGATGAAAATACACAGTGCCTGTAGTTGTCACTTCCTCTTCTAGCACTGAAATAACACACTTGCTGATCTTCTGAAAGCTAGAAGGAAACATTTGCCTACAAGCAGCAGCAGATACCTGAATTCCGTAAGATAAATGCTAGAGGCTTTTTTATCTATAAAAACAAATAGAGAAGAAAAACTTGCAAAGTTTTCTCTTCTACTTAACAAAATTGTCTCAGTAAAGAAGTGGAAAACATCCTTTCAGAGGATTATTCTTCTGCTCATAAATTCTAACTTAAATTTCTTCTGGCTTAGTCAATAAAAGGATATCCATCCAAACTGAGAACATCAAGGTTACTGACATCCTGTAATTTGTGTAGTAACAAAAACCAGATTTTCTAGCAGTAAACTGAGCATAATTTGAATTAGAATCAGCTACTAGTTGTATACTATTTCCTACTCATGTGCCAACAGAAGTTGTAGATTCACTGCAAAATCCTTGAAGATGTAGAAAAATAAGATTAGAATGTGAGAGTTAATACAATTTTTCCACTAGCAGCACATACATAGTCCTCTCGGTAATAGAACATTATACCACAAACTGGCTGCTGATGTGATTTCCTCAATATCTCACATTTCCAGGACTCAGAGAACACAAATACTGCAAAATAAAAATCTAGCACTGTGAAACACTGGCTAGGGGGCTAAGTAAAGAACTTAATGATGAATTTAATGATACTGTGTTTATGGCGGTATAGGCAGTATCAGGTCACCAAAATATCAAATGGGCAGAACATGATAGGTTATCACAAGTTGGGTAAGAGGCAGAAGCTGGTGTAGCTGTACTCTAAAACCAAGCAAACACAGGCTGTGACACCTTAACTAGCTTTTGTTGTAGGCCAAAGTAAGTTTAATTGTCCTGTATTTCTGTGGGGCAAGAGCATGCCAATGTACTGCTACCAAGACTAAGCCATCCAACCAGTTAAGTGTCAATAAACAGCTCAGGACTCCATGTCCACCTCATGACTTGGACAAACTTTACATCTCTGGGTAGTGCAACACAGGTCATTTTACTCATCGTTAGAGCCTCCACCTTTTTTTCTAATGATAAGACCCTCATGACGAGTTTCTCATATAGAGAGACATTTATTAGCGTTTGTTTTCTTCATATTCAAGATGTCACAGAAATTCGAAGAGGGGGGGCACAGTATTTATGTTTCCTGATGTGTGCAAGTATTTTGTTCCCAACATTAGCAACACTGAATCTCATTACCAAACTGGAAGATACTTTGGGGGAAATAATGCCCTTTAGAAATCTGTCAGAAAATCTAATGATCACAAACAAACAAACGAAAAACGCTCTGTAAACCAACTGTGGTGCTAATTGGGACTCTGTTCACTAAACATCTAAGCATACCTTTGCTAAGAAAAATGTGGCCTCATATACGTGAGGGAAGATTTAGACCTAGTAATCTCTTACTAACAGGAGACAAGATTAAATCACAAATTGTTGAACTGCATCTTCTGCTTGTGAACCCCATAAACAGAAAGTGTAAATACAGAAACACTGATAAATAATATTTTGGGCTTCCAAAATATTCTTCTCTGGGCATGATGAGCTGTGAGGTGACTCAGGCTTCTGTTTCCTTTCCTATTAAAAAAAATATTTCTCTGAATTCACTGCATTCAACAGACCAGGAAAGTAGGTGAGAACAAGGGAGAAGTTTTGCATTTAGGTCAAGCAGAATTACAGTCACCTAATAACCTTAAACCATAACTTCCAGAGTACATTGCAAGCCCATCTTAGAAACCTCTACTCCTTCAGCAGAAGAAAATGAAATCATGCCAGTGAAGAAGGTGAGCCTAGGACTTTTCAGATTAAGGCTTCATGAGAGAAAAAAATATACACATTATCCATGGATATCACATTCTCCCAATAGCTCCCCCCAACCCAGACTGAGATCTATGGTCCTTGATATTTTGCAGTTAAACAGTCCTTATTAGAAATGATGAACGATGTTATGCTGATCTGTCCTACCTGCCTGCTCTTGGCCTCACAAAATTGTTGATAGACTGTAAGATAAAAACCACTCAAGAAAGACAAAAGATTAATTAAATCCCCCAAAAGAGCATCTGCTCTGTCCTAAGAAGACACAAGGTCAGGGAGGCAGTCCAATGGGCAGGCACAACACAGGTCATTCAGGACATGGGTGGGGATGGCTTGTAGAAAACCAGAGCCATAAGCTTACCTTTCCTGTATGCATTACCTGCTTTCCCCTCAATATATATTGATCTCTGTTAAGTGTTGAGATTCAAATCTTGAGCTTATGCTTAAGGCAAAACTCATGAAATTTTATCATTCTCCATGCTTAAAGTCTGTCATTTCTGAACTTAAATGTTACTAAGAATCTAATTAAATCAGCTTATCTGGGCCAGGAGTGAATAGAATGGAAGGAAAAGCCTTTTCAGTGTCTCACGTAAGAGGAAGCTGTATGATAGCTCTCAACTGTTCCATGTCTGCACAGTGACATGGTGATTAGTAATGATACCTGCAATAATAGCTAGCTCTCCTCTCTAGAATGTTGCTGACTTGGCCTTACCCTGATATTGAAAAATGTTGCTATGGCTGTAACATAAGGCTACTGCTATTTTTCTGTTCCTCATCTCATTTCCAAATGTCAATCCTAAGTCTGCATATATTCTTTTTTTTACACTTTAAAAGCAGTGAATGCATGAAGTCATACTGAAGAATTAATGGGAAATACCAGTCTTTCAGGCTCTGTTTTTATCCCAAAGTTGGACAAAAGTTTTAAAAAAATCTCAATTCTGCTGCTCAAAATACAATTACTTTCAAGTAAGTTTAAGGTTAAACTATATTTCTCTGTAGTGGTACTTTGCCTATGGGGTTGTAGGTATAGTATGTGTAACCACAGTTTGTGCTATAAATGATTCTTGTACAGCATGCTACATCTACCTTGGGGCACACAGCCTTGTGAAATTCCCTTGACAAAGCAGATTATTTGATCAGAAAGAGACTGAGACACATGATGGGAAATTCTATCCTTCAAAGAATAGCCTGGAAATTAACAGAGCATTGAGATACATTTCTCATGAGGCTCTGTGTCATAAGCAAGACAGGTCGTTTCAGAACAAATAGTCGTGAAAAAAGCATTTTGATGTAGTTCAACAAAATAAAAAGCTCAATCTTTGGTTCAAATCAGCCATAGTAGAACATTTTGTTCTGAATTTTCGGGGGTCACAACTTTCCTACCAGAACCTTCAGCACTGAAGATATTATATTTCTTACTGGAGAAAACATATAACAAATAATTACATATTGAAGTAACACAAACTTACAGAACACAAGAATGTAACCAGTGATGGATGTTTTCTTCTATATAGTCTTCTAAAAATAAAAGTAGAGCTTTCTGGAAGACCATTGCCAAATCAGCTTATAACAATTAACCACCCTAATGTATGACTTCATTTTTGGTGAATCTTAGAATTGATAGGAAATACTGGGAGAAGTGTCTAGTAATTTCCTATAAGGGTCTGAGGGCTTTTTATTACTAAATTTGGAAAGCCAAATAAAATTGCGAAGCATTCCTTTATTATATGCAACCATAAATATTCTGGAAGTATCTAGCAGTCCTAATGAAAATTGAAAACCATCTTTTCTGATTCTCCATGAATGCATCCCAACACAGAGTTCCTGCATAACTTGAACTGGGGGGACTGTCCACTCTTATGCAGAGAGAGGATTATCTCCTTTTTGCCAAGCACAAAGGAAGCCTCCAGCACAGCCAGAAATTGATCCCAGCTCTCCTACCTTTCTGTTCAGTTTTTTAACCCAAAGATAAACAAACATGGCTAACAGATATTTAAGTCATTGCTGAAAAATGCCAAAGGCAGGCTTCTTTCCCTGCAAGTTCAACCAAAGCCACTGAGACTATCAGTTTAAGGAGCTGCCTTGCTTTCCATTACAGAGGAGGGAGGGAAGGGCTGATCTGCAACATGGCCGAGTCAGACGTAAGATAATGTGGGAGGCGGCTTCATTGCATTATTGCCTCCTGGATTCAGTGCTGCAACTCCCATTAGCACAATGAAAAGACACAAAAAGATTGCAACAATCCGAAGTCTTTACACTCAAATCTTTAGAGACCTAATTTTGACGTGTGGAATATGAATTTACAAAGTTATTAGATTTTTTTTGTTAATCTGCAGAGCAACAGGGTTGTTTTAAGACTGTCAATGTCTGCCTAGCTGTAACCCTGAAACCCTGTAACCCTCAATACTGGTTCACTGAAGATTAGAATACACCAGTAAGCCAGCATGTTTTCTCCCAACCAATCTTTTCAGTTCCTGTTATGGTCAGTAAAAGAGTTCACCCACATTAGGAGGAACACACAAAGAGATTGTTTTCTCTATTGATGGAAGACACAGCCTAGCCTTGGACTAAACACAGAGCTCTGAGGTGCTATTCCCTGTCAAGTGGCACATTTGCCCAGACAGAAATGAAAACAGTAGAACACTGGTGAAGTTTTGGTGAAAGAAAGATTAGATTTTGCAACACGGGTGATGTTTTTCCTATCCAATGAAGAAAAAAAGGGGCGAACCACAGTCACTACTGTGACACTGAGTATCAATATAAGTATCTGATACTTAAAAACTTACCTGGGAAACAAGAAAGTTGTGCTTTTTTAACATTTCAACAGGAAATACAGACAGGTGCAAAGGTTCCACCAGAACCTCTGCATGCAAGAAAAAGAATGAAAATGAAGATGGAGTTAGTGACTAAGAGCAAAGCACAAATGCTTGCCACCAGTACAATCCATTGGCCTGGATCTGATGCCATCTCAAAAAGCAAGTCTGGAAACTAAAGAAAAAATTCCCTGCACTTATTTATTGTGAAACATCAGCAGTGTTTTTAGAGCCCATCAATCAATAGAGAGCTCTTTTGCTGATGATATTGTGGGAAAATATTTTTTGAGGATGAATCTTCTGGATGGTACTCTGGAAACACATGCTCCAAATGGACAAATCTCCTCTTTCTGTTGCACATCAGTTTCCTGTGCAACAGGAAAGTATAATAATACTTTCTCTTGCCAATTATATCCTCCTAAATTGTAAGATTTCTGTCCTTGTACTCTAATCAGTGGAATGATGTGCTTTTTTTTCTTTTTAATATCACTGTAACAGAAATTTTGAAGCCCTCTGAAACAGCAAGTGCTGGGGCATCTTGTTTTTTATCAGTTCTCATGTCTTTCAGTAATCAACCCTTTCCCGAATGTTCAGATGCCTTTGCAACCAAATGTGAGTTTAGTGTGATAGCTCTTCAGCTGCTAGCCCTCAGACCATGCAAACTGCTCCATCAAACCACAAAAGCGATGTTCCTTCAATGCAATTATTAATCACATCAAGGTTCCTGAGATGGTGAGTGGGGTAGGGAGAAGGGGTTCCATACTACAAGAGATAGAAGCCAGGTTGTGTTAAAGACATCCAGAGAGAACAATGGATTAAGCCTTGCAAAACCACCTTTTAAATGGCTTGGTATCAGGGGACATGGTGTTGAAAGGGAAGACTTATAAAATGATTTATTATTCAGTGAATTTGGGAAGCTTCTTTTCTAACCTTGTGAGTGTTGGTTCAAGGCACAGTTCAGCTGCCACAGAAGAAATGTCTTCACTTTGCTGAGACATTTGATCTGTGTCACCTGGGGCAATACCACCCCTTCCTGCGGAAATCCCATCCATGAGGTGAACTGCATCTTAGAGAAGTGATTTTATGACTTTCCTGGCGTGAAACACAAAAAAGCATTGTCTAGGTCTGCCATAGTCATGTACAATAGCTCAGATGTAACACCAGAGGCAAAAAATGTTGCAAAGACACTACCATTTTTTGAGGTGGAAAAAAAAATGCTTTCCTGTTACAGAATCACAGAATAACAAGGTTGGAAGAGACCTTCAAGATCACCTAGTGCAACCAACATCATAGAACCACCATAATCACCCCTAAACCATACCCCCAAAACCACTTCCAGAGATGGTAACTATGCCAGTTCCATGGGCAGCTTATACCAATGCCTAATCACTCTCCCAGTGAATTTTTTTTCTGGTATCTAATAAGAACCTCTCCTAGTGCAACTTAAGGCTATTTCCTATCATCCTTTCACTTGAGCCATGGCAGAGGAGACTGACCCCTACCTTGCTACAGCTTTCTTTCAGGTAATTGTAGGGAGAATTGAAGTGCCCCCTGAGTTTCCTCTTCTCCAGGATAAACAACCCCAGTTCCCTCAGCTGCTGCTCATAGGACATATTTTCTAGACCCTTCTCCAGTTTTGTTGCCTGTCTTGGAGTGATTTATGATGATATTCTCTTCTATGATCCTCTGCCCAAAAATGCTTGCTGTATCTTTAGGCCCAGGACTGGATATGTGCAGGGCCAGGGAAGGGGGGACCTTTGGGCTCTTTGGTGGGCATTTTCAAAGCCTCCCTGCCCAGGTGTTCTGTGGCACTGTACAGTTAGGTTTTGCTTGGCTAGCTTGGTTTTCTCGATCCAGGCAAAAAGTTTTTCCCTTACGTGTCCTGGAGAACATGCAGTAGCAATCTTTCAGTTGCCTTGGGGTGAACTGAACAGCTGCTGGTCCAAGAATGGAGAAGCGGAACTGGCTAGAGTGGGCCACCCTGTTCCAACTGCAAGTCTTGGGGAGGCAAGCCAGGGAGACAAAGCACACCAAGAGGCTCCAGCCCAGCTGCTTCACTTGCTGTGACTGCTGTGGAGAGGAGGGTGACACCAGAGAGACACCAGGTTTTTGCCTACTGCTGGACCTCCCCCATGGAAGCTCCACATTCTTCAGAGTGAAAGCTGTTGCCATCTTGCACCTCATGTTGGGAAGGGGTATTTCTCCAACATTTGCCCCATTTTCCAGGCATTTTTGGGTCTTTGTTCCTCGGCCGGGGGGGGGGGGAAATGGGGGGGTGAGTTCCAATAGTTCGGGGTTTAGTAGTTATTTACTTTTTTTCCTTGCCTTGTGGGCATTCTGTTGTTAAAAAACTGTTGGTTTCAGGGTTTTTTCACTTTCTTCTATTAGTATTCATTTTCTCTTTGTGGAGGGGGATTATTGAAACCCTTTAGAGACTACTCATTACAGAGTGTCCTCTCTTAAATATGTCTCAAAACTGAGACATTGCCCTCCTTTGAACATGCTCCAGCATCTCAATGTTCTCTTTGAAGTGAGGAGCCCAAAGGTGAACACAGTACTCAAGGTGCAGCATCACCAATGCCAGGTACAGCAGGACAATCAGTTCCCTAGTCCAGCTAGACACACTTTTCTTGATAAAGGCCAAGATGCCACTGGCCTTCTTGGCCACCTGGCCACATTGCTGGCTCATATCCAGACAGCTGTCAACAAGCACCCCCAAGTCTCTTTCCACCAAGCAGCTCTCAAACCCCTCTTCCCCCAGCCTGTAGTGCTGCATGGGGTTGTTGTAACCCAAGTGCAGGACCTGGCATTTTGCCTTGCTGAACCTCATGCAGTTGTCCTCAGCCTATCAATCTAGTCTGTCAAGATCCTTCTATATAGACTTCCTATCCTCATGCAGATCAAGATTCCCATCTAATGTGATGTTGTCAGTTGACTTACTGAGGGTGCTCTCAATACCCTCATCCTGATCAGTGATAAAAGTATTAAACAGGTCTGGCCCTGATACTGAGCCCTGGAGAACTCCACTAGTGACCAGCCACTGACTTGATTTAATTCCATTCACTACTACCCTCTGGGCCTGGTCATCCAGCCGGTTTTTCACCCAATGAAGAGTATACTTGTCCAAGCCATGAGCAGACAGATTCTCCAAGAGAATGCTGTGGGAGATGGTGTCAAATGCTGTCAATTGTTATTTGCTATTTGTTATTAAATTGTTATTTGATGGTGTCAAATAACCCTTCTTTGAATGTTGTCAGGACCAAGAAACTCAACCTTCTTTGAAATCACTGAGATTCTTAATTGTAGTTGGTCATTTGTTAGCTGGTTCACCCCCTGATTTTTTATTTTTGTTATTTCCTTTTAGGACACCTTAAGACTAATAAAAAGCTATGAATACAAGTCTGGAACAACGGGCTAGCAACCTTCTTTGTGCGAAGAATAGGATGTATAGCGTAAGCTGACTTTTTCATGTCCTTTGATGGAGGGAGTCTTGTCCACTTGCTGTGGCCTCTCAACATCCTTCCAGATAGCATTTTGCAGTTACACAACAGTGATGAGAAAATATCTGTGGCTGCATTTGGTTACAGAAAAAACTGCAAAAAATGGAGCCTCTCATCTCTCAGAGAAGTTGTTAGAAGAAACACCCATGCAACAGGAGGTCAAAGAAAGACAGCAGTGATTTGGGGGAGTAAAGGAAAAGAGTGAGGCAAAAGGAACAATTTTTCGTGTTAGGATGATTCAAAGGGGAGGAGATGCAGTGACACACCTTCTTAGGGCAAGAAGTCAATACTTAGAGGAATTTTCCTAGCTGAGTAATCCAGTGGCCTGATTTTCAATTGCCTGACAACTTGCACAGCCATTTGCAACAGAGCACAACAAGGGTGAGATACTACAATGGGACTGAACTGTAAGTGACATAGCATGAAGGACAGTAAAGAGTTTGGCCCCGAATATGAGAAGTATAGGGGTTAATTTCCATTATATTTAACTAGTGCTATCACCATTAATTTCCTGTACATAGATAGCTGAAGACATTCTTTTGATTTCGAGTTAATTAACATATAACTATTAATCTGATAAGATGATACATCTTTGTCCTCTTGATCACAGTTTGGGTGCCAGCACCAACCATCATCTGTGTGTTTTAACTTCTAGCTGCTCTCCAGAAGCAAATTTAGCTTTGCAAATCTGTCAATGGAATGAATGGCTGGCTAATTTCTCCATTCTGTATGTTTAATTCATTTGATAACACACTGAGAACATTTTGGAAATATCTTTTTTTTCCCACCTCATTCTTTCCCCCACCCCTCTAAGGGGGTTTCAAGGTAGAAGTCAAGGACTCTGCATCAGTCATAAATTTATACCAGCTCTTTATTGGAGAAGGAGGAAAATGAAAATTTCTAAAAATTGAAAAACTTATAAACATTTTGTGACAGTTTCCCAGACAGATTTGTCTCACTTTGGTTGCTGGTATTTAACAGAACAGAATTCTTCTTGCCACCGACTACAGTAAAGTGTGTCTGTTTCACTGAAACAGGATCTTGAACTTCATCCACTTCCCATGGTATTCCTTACACTGTGTGATACCTACTGGATATCACTGTTAATATTGTTTTTCGCTTTACATTTGTCAAGTGATTACTTTATAACACTTGGCTAATACTTATCCATTTTCTTTAGATGTTTATGAATGCAAACATCTCCATATCCAGGTTCTCAAATACTCAAGTAGATAGCCCATGGTTGATTTTAATACTGAGAAATATGCAACTAGATTTTCAACTAAATAGACATGAATTAGGAGGTAACAGCAAATCTACTAATCAAAGTAGGAAGGCCTTTAAATTCCATAACCTTCCATATCCATACAGAAAAGTATTTGAGTATATTTTTGGTAGCTGGGCTGCTTTGGCATGACAACAGAATGCCAAAGTGTGCAACTAAGTATGCTTTTGCAACATGGAATGAATAGAAAAAATATATGCTTTTTTCAGATCCCATAGCTAGGATGAAAATTCTTCTATTATCAACTCTATGAACCATAGAGTTCATACTCTGCATCATTTATGAATCAATTGCTGCTTTCAGGTAGCACTTAAAAAAGAAAACGGGAGGAAAACAGCAGATAACCTTCATACTACTACTGTGAAGTCACTTAAGTGACACCGTTGTGTCCTGCATTCTGATTTAGCTACACTTCTTACGGAAAAAGAGCACAGTATCTACCAATCTACAGTGTCTACCAATCTCTGCTCCAGCAAACAAGCAGAAATATGCATCTAGCCAAGTGCTCTGAGGCATAAAATAGTCACAATTTCTGGTCTGTATTATTGTTTCTTTTCAGTTGCCATTATTAGGACAAACCACTGCTTGAATTACTGTTTTCTCTCTGTCTTAATCAGAAGCAAAAGGAGATGACAAAAACCTTTTCAGTCTTTAGCTTTAGGATCTGACTTTGGGCAGCGAAATGAAACTGAGGTCCCCTTTCCCTGGCCATCAACATCCAAATTATTGAGCACACTGAACTCTTAACTGCTGTAGGATGATCTTAATTTATTTTGCCTCAACAGCATGCCTGCCATTTGCTTTGACAGAAACAAAGGACATTCAGTTCGATACTCAAAGCACCACTGGAACACCCAAGTGAAAACTCACAAGGATGAGTGACTCCAGGAAATGAAGCTTTTCTGAAAGCATAACTGGTAGTGAATGCTGTAATACCACTTTAAGCTTTCTCATATATGTAAATATGAATTTTGAGTGGGTTCTACCTGTGTGAAGCCTTTGGTAAAATTTCTGTCCAGAGGCCAAAATATCAACTTGTTCTGCTCTTTTCAAAGTAGAATTCATAGGGCTGGTTGAGACAAGCAGCGTTGTTCACTCTAAATAATCAGATTGGAAGCTGATGAAATCTTCATGCTGCATTTTAATTATGTGAGCTCGCTAATTGAGAACATTACAGATAAAGGTAAATAACAATAGCTAAAGATGTTTCACAGAATCACAGAATGGATGAGGTTGGAAGGTACCACAGTGGGTCATCTGGTCCAACCTCCCTGCTCAAGCAGGCTCATCCTAGAGCACATGGCACAGGTTTGCATCAAGATGGTTCTTGATTATCTCCAGTGAGGGAGACTCCATATCCTCACTGGGCAATCTGTTCCAGTGCTTGGTCACCTGCATAGTAAAGAAGTTCTTCCTTGTACACAAACAGCATGAGACTGTGTTGAAGAGGGAAAGAGTTACATTTTAAGCCTTCCAGATACATAAGGGAAAGTGCATAAATTCAGTGCAGAGGTTGTCAAAAGCAAAAAACCAAAACAACATTGAAAACAGTATCAACAGCAATAATTCAGTTTGAGTCTGTTCCCTTTGCTAAAAAATGTATTTGTCCAGTCAAAAGAGAGTCTAGGAAGCTATGAAAAAAACAAAAGCTCTTTAAATCTGGAATTAAGCTCTTTTAAGGTGAATTAAAACCAGAAATGAAGAGAAAAAAATTATTTTCTTCATCATATCTTACAGAACAGAAAAAAAAAAAAAGCCTTCCTAAGATATTTTACCATTACAAAGAAAATGGTAACTCTAACCTGTATGGCTTGATCCAGTTATTAATATAGTGGAATAATAGGAGGCTGGTGCACCTCTGCCTCTACTCTACCAAAGTCTGAAAAACTGGAATACAAGCACTGGCATTCTTGGCTTGGCTTTCCACCCACATTGTTTGTGTTTTTTTGAAGATGCCAAGAAGGTCAAAAAAAGGTTTTTGCCAAGAAGTGGTGTTTAAGTTGGCAGTTTGGCTTGACAATTGTTTGCTTAGCCTCTCAGCAAAGGGAAAGCAGAAATCAGGACTAGTCTAGCTTTTAACAATGGGAATTACAGAAAAAGACGAGATAGGAAAGAGAGGGTGAAGGAGTGAGTGCAGTGATAACTGGCACAGGGGGAAAATAATTGAAAACAAAAAAGCAGAAGATGCTTTGGTTGCTTCCCTTTCCATGAAATATATTGCTGTCCCTTTAAGTCTGTATGCCTTTTTGGCATACATACCAGGGAAAGGATTACACTTTACTAAGGAAGCAATGCAAACTTGCCTTCATTTGGTTGCCATGGATATGGCACTACATGAGACAAAGCTTACAATTTGCATTGCAAACAACCAGGAGGAGTGAAGGACACACAATATGATATTCTGGCAAAAGACTGTCCCAGGATCTTCCTTGTGACTGATCACAAGTAAAAGAACCACCAGCTTTCGGTCTGCGTTTTCTATGAAGAGAAAAAAGGTAACAGATGCTGCATTTCAGATGAAGAAGGAAGAGGCAGAATCACTCACATCTGCAGAACAATTGGCATTTCTTTTATTACCTAGTGTGAAATAGCTAACACATAGGTATGACAACAATTCAGTTTTCTGTCTTTTTCCCTGTGGGATACTAAAGCTAAATGAATATGCTGGTAACCTGGACTAAGTAATTTCCACAAGAACTGGAATGGCTTAAGAAGCAGTCAGATCTTAGGATTGTTGGGCTTTTTTGCAACAGCTTTTATCTAGCTGAGTGTCCTCTTCATTCTGCAGAAGTACTGTATAAAATACCTTAACTTTGTTACAAAAAGTCCAGTTAAGTAAGCAGTTGTCTAGGCAGACCTAGTTGGAACCAGTGCAATACAGTTAATAGGGAGGAGGGAAATTGTTTTGTTTCCCTAAAAGAAATAATGGATGATTGTTTGGCTGTTAGATTGCTAGATTGTTAGTATTTTTTATTATTACTGCTTTAAGCTCTGCCAGATATATAGTCATATATCATTTTTATTTCAACAGACATGGAATACAAATGGTATGCCCCTGCTACTATGAAGAGACTTGGCCAAAGTGCCATTGGTTTGGCAAAAAGAGAACTGGATCCCAAATGGTTCATCCACATATATGAATCAAGAGTTTTCTTTCCAAAGGATCTTAGGCACAGATTAACCAGAATAGTAGATTAGATGTTGAGCAAAAATATTTTCCTCTCTTAGCACTGGACTAGGCACTTCTCTGATGGGGCTAGGGCAGATACATCATTCTAAGATAGTCTTCTTGTCTCCCCACTTCAGGAGAGTGCCCCACAACTGGTGACAGGGCATCAACACCATTAAGTAGGTTTCCTTTGATAAGAAGGGTGTAATCAGACCTCTCTGTTCTCACACCATCACTTTCTGTGGGTATGGGGGACTAATTAGAACCACCAATCCTTTGGCTGCTCTCATAAGGGCCCATGAAATAATAGTCTTGCACCAATATAATCACACTTACATCAGTGGATTTTATTCCTATTGCTGTCTGCAAGTGTGAGAAGCATCAGCCCCAAATGTCTTTGCCTCTTCCCTTTCTTCCAAACCGAGCAGCTGGAACCACGCCTATCCTTGAATGCATTTTCTATCACTGATGTCACGGGGAACTCAAGACCACTGCCATTGTGCCCCTGAGCAAATACTGGAAGCAAAGAAGAGGGAGCTTGACATATGGATTAAGTTACCTCTTTGCTCCTCTGTCCCACCTCAGTACGCTCCTTGAACTCAGACCCCTTAGCAGTCATAGATACCCTTGAGGCCAGTTTTAGAAGTGGACAGCAACATCACCACACCAAGATCTTCAGATACTGTGGGGATTATTTCAAGGCATTTCCAGTAGCCCTAATGCTAACTACCAATGGGACAGATTTTGTCAGGCCTTTCAGCCATTGTGCTGCTGGTGAAAGAGACAGAGAAGGGGGCATGTATAAAACACAGAAATATTGCCCTAGCCTCATGTTGCCTATGTAAGCACAACTGGACACATGCTTCATTATTTCTCTACCCTTTCAGAGCACCTGGCAATTAAATAAAGCCCTGCGTCTACTCTTTCCTCTTCCTTTTCTTCACTAGCCCATGAATCAAGTCAAAAAGGGAGAGAGATGAAGGTGGGACTTGAAATGGGAGCAAACAGTGGAACTGGCAGCAATCCCTGCACGCCTACAACAGCTCTCCAGGGCTTCAAGTACTCAGCCTACCTTTGCAGCAGTGCAGAGTGGGGATGTTTTGCACATGGGCCACTCATAATGCTCTTCCATATGCACTCTGCAGCAGCAATAGAAAAGCATAGAAAATTCCAGTGCCAACCTGTCCTGTTAAGCCAAAGCAATCATAAATCCTTACTATGTGTAAGTCTCCTTGAAAACCGAACTTAGCATTTTGTTTACCGTTAGTCTCATCCTCCTGCCCTGTGGGATCTGTTCCTTCTTCCACTACAAAATTTGTTTGGAAACAGTTTTCCTGACATTTCTTTAAATGATAGTGCACCAGTCAGTAGAGATGAGTGAGGTAGTCAAGATGGTAAGTCTCTTGAATGACAAAATGACATACAGTGAATAACCTATGAAAAGTACTGTCTTCTTTAATATCTGAAAATACATTTGGGCTGTGTCTTCCAATGAATAGGCCTATTCCCTCTGTGTATTCTGTCTTTTCTTTATTTTATTAAAAACCGTATTGTTCCTTTAATACTATTAACCCTCCACAACTTCAAGGTGGATGGCAAAAGCATCATTCCCTGTCTCCTCATATCAACATGACAGTGAAATCCACATAGTAATGCTGAATCTCTAAGAGGCAGATATCCTGCTATTTCCATTTCCACCCGTTTCAGGAGAGTTACAGACTAATATTCCAGAAGAGGCGAATGGCCTGGTTGTTTTTATTTTTAGCATTGTCAGAGCCAGGAATAGCTGCCCTCGTTCTTATGGACAAAGCTAAATTTGCAGAACTGAAATTTAGAACAATTTTTTCTTCTTGATAAAATTAGTCTTTGTAAGTCATAAAGGTTACAGCACCGGTTAAGTGTACTGGCCCTTGCAATGTAAAATGAGTCCAGTAAGGACTCATTTCAAGGTACAGCATCAATGCAAACTATTTTTACATTTGTTACTATTTATAGCAATACAGTTCAAGTAGAACCTGGTTCTCACCGAACTTCTTATCCCTACCTCATCCTTACATATGAGCTCAGACTTCTTATTAGAAGAAGATGGTTCAAAAAGCCATTATAGGATGGATATACATTTCACTAATATCTCAATAATGGTTTAACACAGAGAAGCAAACACTGATTCAGCTCGCTTGCAGCTAGTACTACACAATTTTGTCATGGATTTGGAGCAGATTCAGATAACTTTAGGCTGGTTCACAGGCAGCCTGGCTGACTTCAGTCAGAAGTCAGCATGCTTGGTGCATGTCAGTTTATAAGGAAAGAAACCAGATGAGGTTGATCTTGTATCTCAGATTAGAAATACTACCTGTTCACCAGAATTGGTCTTACAAGTGTTTAACCACAATTACTCCTTTTTTCTCCCTGCAGCACGAAGTTTCAACTGATATTTTTTTTTTTAAGTAGATAGGTTTCGTCCAAAATTACTCCTGATTTAACTGTCAGTCACTTCAGGTCTAATTCTGAGGCTACAAAAGTAAATTGAAAGTTACCCACTGAAAATTTGGTTCAGGCTTCGTTCACATCAGGCTGTGCTAGCCTTCATGAACATTAACTTTGCCCATCTGTGAACTGGCACAGGAAACCCTGAGGGCAAACATTTTACTCTTCTGTGTTGATAAGAGCGTATTTTGCATACTGGAGTGGGCAAGGTGGACACTGTAAGCACATGTAATCTTTTGTGTCATCGGCCAGATATTTTGTCCCTTAGTGGAGCAGATATTTCATTTAAGCAGTTGCTAATCCTATCTCTATGTATGAGAAAATGAGTATAGTTAATAAGTCAATAACTTAATCTGACTTTATACAAACCAATAAAACTGCACAGCTCACTATCTTGGATAGTGTATATTTAATTACTCAGTGACTTTTAGCCACTGGTAATGGCATTGTTCTATGCACATGGAATAATATGATATGAGAGACTGTCCTGCTGTGTTAGACACAAATCTCCTTTCTATTAAATGTATTTGGACACAATGGCACAGCAGAAAAGGAGTTTTGTCCTCCAAAGGTACTTTCCTTGGCATCACCATTCTGCCAGCAGTGCTTCTCTGGAGCAGGCTTACAAAACACATGCAGCTTCAAAAAAGAATAAGAGAAAGTAAATAAGTCTTACCAGTGCCAGCAGAGGTACTGCAGAGCATGTCCTAATGCTTCTTCAGAAGCCAGAGGAGGGACAAGTGAGAGTCTACACCAGCTCTCTTATCTCAGCTTTACAGCTCTGAAAAACTACCACAGCTTTCCTGTTTCTAAAGGAGAGAGGACAAACATTTGCCTAACATGGACCGATATTTTCATAATCCCCACCCATTAATGCCTAACCTCCCTGTTTTTCAAATACGCTTTGTCTACTCCGTGTCACGTAAGTGTTTTCAAGATCAGACATGTTCAGAAAGTTCTGTATTGTTGAGTTTTTCTTAAAGTGATGTAAGAAGTTGATGTGGCACAGATTTTAGGGCCTTCGACAACTATTTTGAGTGCTGCCACCCTGCTGATGGCAGCCATCTGTACTGTACACATACATACATGAATGCAAAACACTCTAGGCAATCCTGGGGGGTGAGGCAGAGACAGACTGGGAAGAGGTTCTAATGACATCCAAAACTGGATTGCCTAAACACCGTCAGTTTCACAATCTTCTACAGGTATGAAGGACCAGATATCTGCGAGAAGCCAGCCTATCCAGCTGTCAGTCAGGGATGGTAGTGATCATAGAGTTTATCAGAAGAGAAAAAATTCCTTATGCCTTCATGACTCATGGAAACAGCACAAAGTTCTCTCAAACACCAATCCCAATAACAAACAAGACTTTAAAAAAAATAAGTGAGCTGACAAAAAACAAACTCAGCACTGGAAAACTAGTGAAAATTACATAGCCAAAGTCTACAAAACTGCTCTGGTCAGACTTGAAAAAAAACTAACAGCCTGACAAACAAATAATCCAAGCTCATAAAGCTGCTTTCAGCTGCACAATGTTCCCAAATACAAAACTGCTGTAGGGTGTGCCACTTCAGCTGACATCAAGACCACTCTCAGTAGCACTCCGTCTACCAGCAATATTGAGCAGACTAGTTAGCATGGATATCACTAGGGCAAATCTCATATCATCAGCCTCTGACTTCCACTAAGTGTTTTGGGCAAGTAATTTGATTTTTCTGTTCCTACGTAGTGCCCCTCATAAATTGAGGTTTTAGCATCTTGGCACATCTATATTAAGGTATGCATACCACTTTACACATTAATATTATATATTCCATATGCCCATCTAAAGTCATTCCTCATGGGGGAAGGAAGGGTGAAATATCTTCTCTGAAGCACATGCTATGAAGCTGGAAAGCAACACTCATGAAGGAAAGGATGCCTTCAGGCAGCATTGATGAAATACCTGGACCATGAAACTGTGGTCAGGAAGGCTGACTAAACCAATACTGAGACTAGAAAAAAATTAGATCAATGAAAACCTAGGAATCTAATCTAGAGATCTGAAACTCCTGGAGGGGAGCTACTTATGTGTGAATACACATAAATAATACAGGATTGCATAAAATAGTTTATCCTTCCACGTTTGTTCCTCCCAGTCTTCTAGACATTTTGGCTTCCTGCCTGAGCAGTGAGGAAGTCCAAAATACTAACCACTGGCTTCACATGTATCTTCAGTTCGTTTACTATCCCTCCTTGCTCATGCTTGGGGTTAGATATACAAACTGTATAACTGTATAACAGCACAACAGAGCTCCATTGAGTTCCATCAAACTCCTGGTGCATAGCACTAACTAGTTTGCACTCTTGCATGGCATTTTACCAGACAGAAACAATCTTAGCAGCCCTAATTGTTCTTGTGGCAAGATGCAGCAAAATGCTCAGCAAAGCCTGCAGGGACACAAAGTTGGGTTACATGATGTTATTATATCAAACTCAACTTCATGAAATTATCATCTTTTCCCGAGTGAAATCACAGCCTCTTTAAGATGGAAAACCCAGACTGGTTCTGCAATAGTCCTCCCTTTATTTTCAGAGCCTGCAGCGGACCATTGCACTAAAAGAGATGAAGTGAGAAAAATTAGAGAGATCATTAGAAATCAACCAGTGTCTTTTCCACAGGTTTTTAACTGTCAGACACTGCATCCCAATGTCTTTGTGACAGCCAGTATGATGCAATTTATTGTCTCCATGGTTCTGAGTCCTGATGAAAATGATCATGAACAGATTTTTTTGTGTGTTTCAAAGGCAAAATCTCACACTCCAGGGACTGCTGGGTCAAATGACATTCTGACTTTTCCCTCTAAACTTCTCCCATATAGGAAGTAATTTGATTTTTGTTTAGATTTCTGATCTTTCCACTATTTATATTTATTATTTTCCTTTTTCTTTTCCCCAGAACTACCAACTGAAATTATGCAAACTCTTTCAAACCCATTGAATTCTATTTCAGTAATATCCAATGAACTAACTTTATTGATAGAAATTAATTTGGAAACTTGTACCTTAATAAACTCCACTTCTATATAAAAAACTCTTTTGTAATGGAAAGAAAAAAAATCTTGGAATGAAAACCCTACAGTTGTACATTTTGAACAAGTCCAGAAGAAAGGCTATCCAAATAGTTTCAGGTCAAGAGTTGGTCAAGATGAACTATTTCTATAAAGTCTTGTCATTTTGTCACAGTAGCATTTTTAATGTGGAAAATGTCAAAATATGTTCTAACCAGCTTTAATTCCTTTCCCTCTTCCTCCCTCAATCTCAAATTATTTTGAGGAGAGTCATGTCTTCTTAAAAGAAAGGTCTGTTTGTCACAAACAATAATTTTCAGTTTCTGAGGGACACAACATGATGAATGTATTTGCCAAGCAATGGTAAGATGATCTTCAGGCTTGCCAGCAAATGTTCTGCATTTGGTGGGAAATCACAGCACATTCCCCTCCTTCTCTCCATGTAGCCTTCCACTTTATAGAAAGGAAGCCTTGACTGGGACTTCAGAGTGGGTATACTTTGCTGTGGCTCTGAGGATGAAAAGCATAAACCTGTCAAATCTGAGGTTATACCTTTCAGTAGTGGATTTATACAAACACCCCAATGGCTGAAATTCCCTCCTTATCTCAGTGCAAACCTGCTGAGTTCAGAGTATCAGACAGAGTTTAGTATTCTAAGCAGCGTAGCGCGTGCTTAGAAATAAGCAGCGCTTCCACTCTTTTGGGTAGACTTACGCTTGAAATCAAGCAGGCTGGACTGAACCCTTCAGTGACAGATTTTCTGGCAACTTTTTTTGGATAATATTTTAAATTTTCCTTTCTTTCCTTTCCTGTTTAAAAAGCCTAAAACAACAACAAGAACTCAGCTTCTTCCTCAGAGATTCAAAGCCACAAATGTCTTCTGTATGAATAAAAAGTTTGGCTGATAACCTGTGACACCAAAGGGAAACTATTCCTTTCAGAGCTACTTCTAAAATACTAGGCAAAAAGGAGAACATTTTTCAACAGAACAGCCATTAATAAGGAGCTATTTTCTTGTGTGCATGTGTCTGCTCTTCTATGGGTGCATATGGGGAGTGTACTAAATTAGAAGAAAGTGCTGAAAGTATGTTTTTCAAGCATTCTCTGTGAACTGAGACAGAAACATGATAAAGAACAAATCTGGATGGTGAAAAACTAATATGAGTTCTCTTGCAACCCAGGGCACAAATACCTCATTCTATGCTCATGCCGTGCCTTTTCTGCTACTTTTTTTGTCACACAGGAGAAGTTGGAGTGCTAAAAACAATTTGTGAAAACAGCAAATAAATGACGGGAATTTCCCTGTCCCGTGACAGTGTGCTCTCTAGAGATATCTGGTTGGTTGGAAAGTTTCTGAAGAACTTTCTTTCCCCAATGAAAAACAGGGTTATGTTGAAATTGAGATTCTTCTGAGACTGAAGATTTCACGAACTGGGATTTTTTTTAAATGTGCTTTTTCTTTTTTAAATTGTCCTTAAACAAGTACATTTATAAATACTCTAGTATTTTCACATTGCATTTTACCACTCTGCTACTGTGTTACAACTGGCAAGCATTGCTCAGGAACTACAGGAAGTGGGTAAACCCTCCCATTTTTATTACTTTCAGATCTTTATCAATAACAAAAGTGTGCAGATATTTTCATAGAAAATAGTGAGCTAGAAAGTGGTACTGTAAACTTTAGGAATCTAAGTGATTCCAGAATTTGGACAACGTTTTCGGAACAGACATAATCTAGGAACTATACAAGGCCATATTTTTTTATTTCTCAACGCCTGCTTACAAATTAGCACCACAGTCTTTGCAAAGTTTGTTGGCTGTTATCATTCCCTAAGTGCCATTCATAGGAGGAGATAGAAAATGACATATTTTATAAATACAATTCAGATCAGAAACCTTTTGAATCCTATAGAAATCTACTAGTAAGTGCAGAATAACCGCTGTTTTCCAAATCAAATCTATCTTCTGTACAGATGATTTTAGTACCCCTTACGTAATTTAATTTTATCCTTACAGGAATCTGCTCATTATAAGGAGAGGATGAAGCCAGAATGGATGTCACAGGCAAAATGCTTTACATAAAACCAAGTATTTTGGGGTGTCCTGGGTTGCAGTATATTCTATTACCATCTTCATGAGCTGTGAAACCAAGTGGGGCAGTGTTTCTTTGCCTCTTTTCTCTGGACCATCTTTTGTTAATGGGAGCATTTGTGCCTTGCCAAAGGACTCATAGATAACGGGCTCTGGGCTATCTCTTGTTAACAGGCCCATCAGTGCCTCACCACTCCATTGTGAGATGCTCTGCCTGGGAGGAGGCACTGAACATTTCTCACTTATATATAATCAGAGGTTTTTCAGGCACAAGGGAGCTTTTCTCCGCTGGACTTCCAGAGGATGAGAGGCTGCATCACTGGACCTTCAGGCGAGGACCAGGCCCTTTTTCCACCAGACCGCTGTTTTCACTGGAGCTGTTGCACCCATCCTGCTCACCGGGAGCCACCAGCACTGCTGCCGGCCGTGATCAGCACTGCTCCAAGAGGGGAAGCTGCCGGCTGTTACCAGCGCTGCTCCAAGAGGGGAAGCTGCCTGGCAGCTGAGAAGGCTGCACTGAGTGACTGTGCTGTTATAACTGCCATAGTCATTGCTGTTCATTGTTTTGTTTTGTTTTTTTTATATATAAATTAGTAAAGAACTGTTATTCCTATTTCTCATATCCTTGCCTGAAAGCCCCTTAATTTCAAAGTTATAATGATCCGGAGGGAAGAGGGTTGCATTTCCCATTTCAAAGAAGGTTTCTGCCTCACTTAAACAGACGCCTGTCTTTCAAACCAAGACATGGGGTTACTCTCTCTTTTCTTTAGTTTTTCAGCATTTGTGACATTCTCAGTAATATTACTTGGGCATATATATTTCTGATGCTGAAGACAGGTGATAATCTTACAACATACAGCAACTCTGAAATATTCCAGCTCCTCTTAGAAGATTACTGCAAAAAAACAAACAAACAAAAAAACTGAGTAAGAAGTGCAACAGCATTTGGACACAAATGTTTATGAAAAGACCTGAATAATGATTATTTGAATAGATGTGCAAATTTCCACCAGCAGAGGTCATTTTCACTCTAAAATGAGTAAAAGAGCTCATAAAAAGCTGTCTTTTTATCTAACGGAATACCTTAAAAACAGTCCCACTCCTTGCAGTATTCATCATCAAAGAAATATTGGGTGGCATATCAACAAAACCTCTGTTTTCACATTTCTTGTAAATATGGGATTCTTAAGTTTAAGTGACCCTGCTGGCTTAAATATTTTTTCCTGAATATCTATATTTGTGGGGAAAAAGCTTGCCTATGCAACACTAAAACCTCCTATAAGTCTCACTAAAAATGCAGTGGGCAAATGGGAGCCACCTGTCATCTTCTTTTTTCACATGTCTACCAGCATCAGCTGTGACTCCCTTCCAAGAAAGACAAATCCCACCCTCATATAACTTCCCTGTTGGCATGGCTGTCATTGAGGGGCATCTATGACAACCAGATTGTGTTCACAAGGATATACATGCATATAATTTGTCTGAAGATAAAATTATGAACTAACACATACTGACATTTGAGTTCGAGGAAGGTAGTTCCTTTTAGGTTTTTAGCTTTACCAACAGTAAGAGTCATTTAGAAAAGGATCTGGAATTTTTAAAAAATTAGTTAAAATTTAAGAAATATCTCTTAGGCACCATGGCATGAACATGAGAAAGCATTGAACTGTTGTACTGTAAAAAATTAAAAATAAAAACAAAGGGAAATGGGTAACACAATGATTCAGATAAGTGGACATGTATGGGAGGAAGGTTGATAGTAACTATTCATCACGTAATCATACTGGGAAACACGTGTATGCTGGTTATCAGGGAGCTCTGATTTTTCGTTGTCTTGTTAACTTATGGGTGAAAAGATGCTTAGAGAAACATTTCCCTCTACGTTGTCAAGCTGCCATTAAAATACAAGCACTCAGTGGCCATACTCTACTGTTTAGTTTTTCCCTTTACTGAAAATACGAATTTCCAATATGGATATGTTGTGCTATCTGCTGATGAAATGCAGTATAAACCCAGTACTGTTTAACATTATTACAATGCTTATCATCTGTAACATCACATGATTTTTTTTTCCACACTCCAGCAGAGGTGAGGATTCCACTGCACTAGACACTGTGTCTGTAAGAACGCACTGTCTTCTAAGTGTGTAGAAATAATTTCTATATAAATTTAAATGATTCCTAGCAATGTGAGGAGTATCATTTTATATTTCATTTGTAGTTCTAGCACCTTTTTCTAGCAAGACACATCCTGAACAGAGAGATCAATTGTCCCTGTCTTTCACACTTACCATTTTTGTGAATTTCCTACCCCCAAAACCTACCACAAGACTAGATGATGATGCATATGAAACTACAGATACAGAATCATAGAATCATTTAGGTTGGAAAACACCTTTAAGATCATTGAGTCCAACTATATTTATGTAGCTATGTAACATTTGACTTCGCAGTAGTATAATGCAGTTAAAAACAACTTACAGGAAAAACTCTATAGCATTTTTATTGTAGATCCAGTGTACATGTGGCTCTCCCACTCTTGAAAGAGACCCATAGGTAGCTGGACATGCTACCTTGTCTGTCTGGTGTTTTGAGAAGGCCAATATATGTTGGCCAGGAAAGAAGTTCCATTGCGAACTGGACTGTGGACAGGTGGTGTCCTGCACAACAACACACTCAGCAAAGATAGGCTTGAGTTTGATCCAAAGCACCTGAAAGACAATGGTAAATCTTTGATTGGACCCAGCAACAAGGATAGCAAGGTACAGATTCTGTTTATAAGTGCCACAAAGACTGTTGCTGGAGGCAACACAAAAGAGGGAGGAAAGGATGTGAAATAACCCTTCTAAGTCTGAAAACAATATCCGTATTTCTCCTTGATTTACACCAAGGACTAAAAGGGCAGATGAAGGAGATTGATTTCTTTGTCTGCTAATCAATGCAAAGACATATTTTTCTGTTCCTCCATGTCGTAATTTTTATTTCATCTAGTTGGGGTTTTTTTAAGATTGTCAGATGTCCCAGTTTCACTGGGACAATCCTGGTTTTGAAGGTACATCCCATCTGCTCTTGAAAATATTTCTGTTCATTGCTGTCTTGTTGATTGTGTACTTTTAGATCAGCCAGCCAGCACAGGACTGTTGGAGAGAGGCTGATAAATTATTATAAAATTTTAAAAAGCTGTACATATTCCTCCAATACTGAAAATTAATTATGTAGGAACACTTTTTCACAAAACATAAATGGTCACTGTGACACACAAGAAATCATGATTTCCCACTGTTAGTGCCACTGCTGCTCAGAGATTGCCCCTTGATGTGCATACATTTCAAACTGGAAGCCATAATTCTAGCCTTTCTAGGGTACCTGAGCTCCAGTCACAGAGGGACCTCTGGACTTTTGGATGGTGCAGCCAAGAGAAGACATCCTCTAAACAGTGTGGAAGGAGGACATTGCAAGAAAACCTCCAACCAAGAGCCAGACTGGATGCAGCAGCAGTGCAGATGAGCAGCAGTGACACTGCTGCATCCCCTACCCAGGAAAGTTCCACAAGGGGGGGACGTTACAGGTTGATTAGCCCAAAGTGTATCCAGAAAAAGTGGAAGCTGAGTCCTAGAGTTTGGGTTCTAGATCTATTATGCAGCTGCTAGATCCCATTAATGCATTACATCATAAAGCACAAATCACAATAGTTCCAGCTACTGAGGCGAGGGGAATCATTAAGAATCAAAGCTGTGCATTTAATGAGTTTGCAAAAGACTTGACAACATCTACACAGGTTGTGTGGAAACTAAATGTATAAAAGCTCTTAAAGTTAAGCAGCATCTTTGCTCAACTTTTCTTCTCCAGTGTGTGGGGAGTTAGAGGGAGAAAAAAATCTATAGTTTTCACTCATCCATCAATACAAACAAATATTTTAACACTTCAAAAATTGAAGTATGTTTAATATATTTCAGCTAGTACATATAAAGTACTGTTTGTACATTTATAAACAAAATCCAAACCTTGTCTTGTGAATAACAGCATAGAGGAGTACAAAATTTCTCATGGGAGAGAGGATTTACCTAGTGATAAGTGTTCAAAACAAGGAAGAACAAAATACTAAAAAAGTAAAAATCACCGAGGTTGCTTACATGAAATCTGAATGGAAGATTGTGTCCACAAAACTCAGATGCCTAGAATAGGACTCTTTTGTCTAAATGACTGATATCAAAGGGAGCCAGGCTCACTAAACTCATCAGACAGCAAGAGTGAGATGGGATGCATTCCACTCCTGTTTGTAGAGTTTAGAAAGCCACTATAGCTGCCCAATTGTAACAATTGATGCACAGACTCAGATCAGCAGGGATACTGAGACGTTTGTTGTGAGAAACAAGTTAGTCTTATACACTTCTTCAAGACACGTGATTTGGGGTGATTTTATGATAATACTGTATTCCCCTATTGTCCGCTTATTGCCCAGAAATGGGTCCCACAGCTTTAAGCTGGGTCCAAGAGAAGGGGGAGAGAAGCTAGGTGAATTCTTCAGCACAGTTTGTGTTCAAGAACTCACACACACTCCCCTGTGCTCTCACCGCTGCAGAGCCGAGGGAGCACCTTGCTGCTTTCAGCCAGCCTGTTAGCTGAGGCAAGGTATTTTCCCATACCGGCATACCGAAATTCTCCGGTAACTTCTTCCTCTTCGGGAACTGTTTGTCCTAGCTGTGATCCGAGAGCCAGGCCATCAGACCCCACGGACTGGCAGGGAGGCTGTGGGGATGCCGCAACCCGGCCTCGGACCTTGGGAGGGGCTGAGCCAGCTACAGAGGGAACTCCAAATCCACCAGCTTTCTCTGCAGAAAGGAGGTTTATTATCTGACATTACTCATATTTTTCCTGTGCCCTGTGCTGGCACTTTGCTTGTTAAATAAATAGAGGTTTTTTCACTTTTATCCAAGAAATTCCTTTCATATTGGTGGGGGAAGAGAGTGCTGAAACCTGTCTTCCGTGGAGGAGACATCCCTTTCAGGGTGTTTCCCCCTAAACTTGTCTCAAACCAGGACAACACAGCCTTTCCTCATACGGTATTTTTCACTAAGTGACCTATCACACATTGCCATGTCAGCAACACACTTTAATGTCCTTATATGGGGGTGATCACACGCTGTTCACTCCTCCAGCAGGCTCCAGCAGGCTCCTCTCCATAGGGCGTCTACCATGTGGTATTTCTTCTCCCCAAGGTCAGTTGTAGACAAGCTTCTCTGTGCTGCTATGGCATTCTGCAGGCACATCCCACAGCCTGTAGCTCAATTCCATCCTACCTCCCTCTATACCCAATATTTACTGAACATAACGAAACAGGATATTAAGTACTAACAACATACTTACCTTAGAGCACAGCAGAATCATAAGGGACTAATACTGTCTGGAAACAGTAATTTCCCCTGCAATACTTCTTAGGTACAGAAACCATTTTGAAGGGCTGGAGGACAGAAATGAGAGTATGATTCTCTGGCTTTCTTCTGGGATAAAAAAATCTAGCACAAGAACAATGTTATTTTTCCCTCTGCATTTCTAACCTATGAGAGGAAACTAGAAGTGTTCGTCCTGACTTTCCAGCTCTGTCTACAACAGTCAGTTGTCTCACCAGTCAATACAGTCCTTCTGCTTCCTCTTCATCAAGATAAATGTCTTGCCTCCAAACATAAGCTCATTGGAGCAGAAAAAAATTTTTTTTTCTTGAACTGTAAGGTGCAACTTACATGCAGGTACTTTGACAGCTATCTCTCATTCTGCTGCAAGGCTCCTTGAAGCACTTCCACATCTCTTCTGGTGCTGTAGCAGCCTGGCCTGGCCTGGTCTGAGCTTGTTCACAGTTGGAGCAAATATCTCAGTAAGTCATATAGCAATTCTGGAAGTAGCATTTTTGTCCCTAAAAGCAGGATTCATCACCCAGTGTGCAGTAAGCCAATTTCATAAACAGAGCTGAGGTATTTTTTTATTTATTGTTTGCTCAAAGATTGGTGCTAAGTGGTAAATCCACAAAGATATCACACTGATTCTCAAAATTTTACTTTATGTATACAGTTTAGCAAACAAAGGAATTATGGTATACCAGCTGCAAGTTACCTAATTCCCTTGTTAATAAGTATTCTTGCTTCTATTGGTTCAATGATTGATGGGGTTTTAGGAGTTTCCCTTTTGTTATTGTTTTGTTTGGTTGTTTTTCTTTTTTCTCTTAAGGAATTCTCCCCCATATGTGTTGGTAGGAGACAATAACAACTGGATACTTAAGAGAGACAAAAGACTTGGTCACAGCTTGGAGGAGGGGTCCATCTGGCTACTCTCTTTTACCCAGGGTTTTTTCATATAGGGCAGAGATGCTGCGAGATTTGGACTGGGGAAAAGGGGTTGGGTGGCACCCCTATGCCTCTTGTTCTCTCGGCATTCAGAGAGGAGAGAAGCTGCGGTCGCTGTGGAGAGAATTCATCACCTTCTGCTGCCTTCCTTCTACCATGAGTGGAGCTCTGCTTGCTGGAGCAGCTGTTACATTGGGACCCTATTTAACACATTACCTCACTAAAAGAGGGACCTTCCACCATCTGCTTGGGTGCCAGAGAGGAAAATCGTGAGATCCTGAGCCTGCCCTTCCCTGCCCCGCTGGGAGCTGGGCACTACTGCCCCACCCCCCGCCATTCCGTTGCCACTGCTCCGAGCCTTCGCTACACTGTAGCCCCACACAACCTGCCTGCCAAGACGTCCTGGGGTTCCCACTACAGCTGTGGAGTTTGATACATCTCGTCTACCACTGCGGGGTTTTTCTTGCTCCTGCTGTTCCAGCTTGCTGCTCCCGAGGGCCCTGCTGGGGCATTGGGATCGGCTGCCCCAGGGGGTTTGTGAAGCAAGCCTTTCTTCCATCTCTTCCTGGCTTGGCCAAGCCACCATTACTGCGTGGTCCCAGAGCTCGCGCTGGAGCATCTCCTGCAGCCGCAGGGGAACCATTGCACCCGCCCTGCTCACCGGGAGCTGCCAGCGCCCCTGCCGGCTGTGACTCTCACTGCACCAAAGGGGAAAGGGCCTGAGGCCGAGGAAGCTGGCACTGGGTTCCTGGTCCTGTTTGTTGTTACTGCCACAGTTATTGTTGTTTGTTTGCCTTGTTTTACATATATTTATAGATACATATTTTAGTAAAGAACTGTTATTCCTATTCCTCATATCTTTGCCTGACAGCCCCTTAATTTCAAAATTATAGCAATTTGGAGGGAAGGGGGGTTGCATTTTCCATTCCAAGGGAGTCTTCTGCCTTCCTTAGCAGACACCTGTCTTTCAAACCAAGACAATGATTCTCTTGTTTCTCATTCTAATTACCCTGCATGATCAGTCATTCTCTTGTGTCTGTGGGTTTCTTGAGTCAGTGGTAGCAATCTCACCCTGCTCCAGTTACCTTTTACCTAGCTGGAACTGATTTCAGCACAGTTACTGGCTTTGAGTTGGCTTTGTTACTTTTTTCTTATCTCTGCCCAATGTCTTTGAGGTCTGTCCACTATCAGTAGCATTTTTTTTTCCCAAACTCTGCTGTAAAACCCTAGACCTAAACCGACTAACCAATACAATCCTTCCCCTCCTTTTGAGGCTATGAGGCCTAGGTTTTGATTCACTGGTAAGTCAAGACCCTGTTTCACAACCCCATTTACTCTCTCTGTAACTGTCTGGGTACATTATTAACCATCTCTGATTCTTGAGATATCAGCAGTGCCACCATTTACACAAAAGATTTACAGAAACTCTTTCAGGCTGCTGCATCCTATGTTTTCACCAAAGATACTAGCAGTTTTTCATTTGGCATTTGTTCTATCTATGTTTAAAAGACTCTGAAGTTACAAAGGTGCACAGATACAATTCTGGGTACATGGAGTGGAGCAGCATAAACATGTTTCTTTTAATTTTTCACATGTCTCCACATAGTTACTTTGTTGCTTTCATCAAAGATATGAAAGTCACTTTCACTCAGTAAACAATCTTAACTGTCACTCATAAGTGGTTACATTAGCTGCAAATAAAAAACCTACACCTGGTGTTTATATAAAGCTATTCTGGTTTTGGCGTCCCTCAGACCTGTCTTTTCCTATTGGGTGAAATACACACTTTTGTCCTACTTATGTGCCTGCTGAAGAGTAGTAGATAAGTAAGGATAAATCTTACAGTCCAGGTATACTGAATCTGCCACTTCCAGGATGCGTACCACATACGCTCTTGTGATTATTACTACAGAGACTGTCTGCATACATGCAATGTATCTGAAGTCCTTCCAATACTGTCTTCTTACTGCACAGCACATGTGCAAGTATTTCTGTCAAGAAAATATGCTAGACTCACTCTTCTTATAAAATGAAGTTCCCACAGTTTGATACCTGTAAACTATTCCTCATGTCAGTTCAGCACTTCACTGCATGGTTAGACATGCAATTTAAATACCAAAGAAAATGCATTTTTTGTATCAGAACTTTTGTCATTGCTTAGTCCAACCTGGATGCAGAGAGATCAAGCAAAGTGTGAACACTAATTCCAGAGACCAAAGAGCATAAACTCTGTAGATCTCTAGAATATAGGCAATTTTTCAAAAAACCAGTGCATCATTAGAGTATTTATGTTCTACAAGTGCGTTAAAAAGCAATCAAGATAGATCCAAAGACAAATCTGCCTGCAGGATGAATTAATTCAGAAAAGGCATAACAATACTATTAATTAAGAAATGAGTTAATTTCTCATTATTAAAAAATTAATAATGAGAAATTATTTTTATTTTTACTTGAAAATTTTTATTTTTATTTAAACTTGAAACACATCAGATCATATACCTGTGTAATTTTTATTTAAACTTGAAACACATCAGATCATATACCTGTGTAAAAGCAGAAAACAATCAAATATAATCTTTTACATTCCTTACCCTAATTTTCTCTAATTGTGATCAAGACAGGAAGTACCAGCATTGAAATGCAAAAGAAGCAAACATTATTGAAAGTGTTCTTGTGGTGACAGACATTGTGAAACTCCTTATTAAATACGCAAAAGTATTTGAAATATGTGTTTAAGTGCTTTTTTGTATTTGATATACAGTCTTTTATTTCTCTGACAAAATGAAACAGAATAAATCAAGAGAGAATGAAGAGTTGTCTAAAGTCCTACATTGCACATCGGTACTACAGAAGCCTTACAGGCAGGGGTTTTGACAGACCCCAGTGCCAGGCCTGGATTGTAGCTGCCAATTGTGCAGCACGGCAGAGAAAAGGGAGATAATGTGACCATCACCCCAGCCTGGAGCTCCTGCTTTTAACACCCAAATTATTCAATGGGTCAGGATATGGGTAAAAAATGCAAAAGGAGACTCACTCTCCCTTGCTTTCTAAGAAATGCTAATGATGAGCATGTTCCTGGCCTTACAGACTTTTTACTCTCAGGGAAGCACCGGAGCCCACTAAAAGGGTTCTCTCAGGCTGCCTGCCTCAGGTCTGTGGGGATTAACAGCAGGTCAGCAAGCCTGTCTGAGTCTGAGTCTGACATTGATCTCAGCACAATCCGTGTCTACCCATGAGAAACTTAGTCAACAGAAGCAAGAAATTCAAAACAATAGAAGGAGAAAACAGCAACAAAGCTGCAGCTGATGTTTTTCTGGATGCTTAGAATACCTATGTTATAGATAACTAGTAATGGTATGGTGTAGCTAAAATAGCCAATTAATCTATTGTAGTAGTTAAGCAACCAATGGATAAGTAACATAAATGATAAACATACACAAGTGTATATATATGACACTGGCTTTTGGAATAAATGCTTCTTGCCTGCATTCTATGCTGGAACCTGTGTGTGTTGTGTTGGCCTCAACTGCGACACAGGTCAGCCTTTCTGTACGGCTCCTACGCTCTGGCATGGTTGCACATGGCTTTGAGATTCTTCCACCGCTTGACCCCTGCTCTTTGTTCCTGCTGTAGGGAAAGAAAAAAAATCACTGGTTGATTACTCATGACTTTTTCTTCTTTTGCTAAACACCCTCAGCTGGGTGTATGAGCACAGAAGATGCCTGAAAACTGCCCCCAAACATTTGCTGGGAAGATGTTAATCTAAAGCCACATAGTCGGTTTCCTGCTTGGTTATCCAGTATGCCCATGTTCAGTAAGGATAATGTCGTCAAGCAAGGAAATTTTGTATCTCAGCAGAATGGTACCCTATTGTCTTGGTTTGAAAGACAGGTGTCTGCCAAGGAAGGCGAGAATCTCCCTTGGAATGGAAAATACGACCCCATTCCCTCCCGATTATCATAACTTTGAACTTAAGGATATTTCAGGCAAAGACATGGGAAAAGGAGTAACAGTTCTTTGCTGGTATGTATGTGTATAACAAGGCAAACAAACAGCAGCAATGGCAGCAACAACGAACAAAAAACCCCAGAAAGCCCAATAAACAGCCTCTTCCTGCTCCTTAAACCATTTCCCCTTTGCTGTAGTTACGGCCACAGCCGGCAGGGGCGCTGTTGGCTCCTGGCCAGGCAGGGCGGGTGCGATGATTCCCCCTTGACTGCAGGGGGCGCTGTGGTGCGAGTTTGGACACGGTAATGGCAGCTTGGCCAAGATGGGAAGTCAAGGGTGGCGGCTGGTCACGATTGCCAGGCTACCGCGCAGACGTGGCCCGTATGGTGACACCCCGCATATTGGCTCCAGGACACCCTCCCCCCACAAACAGCCAAGAAACAAACAATAAAAAAGAGTTAAGCAGACTTGCAGTGCAGGAAAATCGCAGCAGATCAGGGTCTCAGAATCCAACACACAGGAGTGGCCGCAGCAACACGCTGTGGGCAGAGGGTCTGGCAGGAGCCGATCCTGATGTTTCAGCACCACATGCGCTGGTTCTGAGCTCCAAGTGGTCAGGCAGCAGGGAAAACTGCAAACAGCTCCTTCTTTCTCCAAACCCGGAAACTGGACTGACCAAAAACCCAGCCCCAAACCTCCAGGATAGCCCCCTCACCTTTTCTATTGCGTTACCAGTTGCAACCCACCCCCATCGAGGGCCATTTCAATGGAATGTTGTGACACCCAGCTACATCTTTTGTTTTCTTAAGTATCGGTAGTTATTGCTTCCTGTCAAGATATGGGACAAAATTCCATGAGGGAACAAAAGGAAAAATCTTAACCCCCAACACCTATTTTATCTCACAGATAAGATTACTCACTGGATTTTTCAAAATTGTTATTTAAAGTGATTGCGCAGCAGGTCCATGCCTGCTATGTGTGTCACTAGCAGACAGGATACTTCCTATTCCTAAATGTAGAACAACTCTCCTGTGTTTTAATTCAAAAAACTTAGAGAGGTAGTGAAGTCTTGGAACCTGCATGCATAGATAGACTCGCTGGCACCTATTTGCTAGAGAAATTGGATGAAAAATCTTTATCCAAAGTCAACCTATCTACTTGAGGGTTCTGAAGTTTATCTATAAGCCTTGGCCAGTTTTACTTTTTTCTGCAATAGTTTTAATCCACATCACCTCCATGATAACATTTCTGAGTCTCCACAATGAAAGGAATGACATAGACTTGTCTTTACAAACAAGCTGTGGGCCTGCTGGTAGATAAAATTAGCACTGAGAGATAAAAGAAACAATGGGAAGGATGCCACTCATTGATGAATGGAAACAAAGAGATTTATCTTTACAAACAAACTGTAGTACTGCTAATAATGAAATTGGATATTGAGATATGAAAGAAACAATGGGAAGAATCATAAATTCCATAAGAACTAAAAATTAAAGGGGGGTTATACATTAGAAGGAAGTCTCAGTTATTAGGTGTTCCGGGAAGTCTGTATCTCTGAAGTACCTCAGCCAATGGGGAAAGAGAGAGGGAAATATGGCTGTGAAATTAGGATAAAAAGAAGGCTGTGACCTCCAAAAATTTGGGAGACCCCAGGGGAATGCCCCATGGCCACTCTCTTTATTCTAATAAAGTAACAGGACTCCTCTGTCTCCTTTTTGGACATGAACTTCTGGTGTTTGTGGATTAATTTTCCTGACAATGACCTCTAAAAGATTTATCTTTATGCATTGTATTTTTTCTTAGACAGGTGGACAACAGGGTCTCACAGGAGATAAATTACATGCTTCAGACCACCTGAGAAGTCTGGAGTAAGGCAAGACTTTACACATCATGCTTGTCAGGCCCCTCAATTGCCTGTTTTCACGGAATCAGAAATAAAACATATACAAGAGCAAATTGCCCAGAGCAATACCACCCCAAATATAAATATTTACATTAATAGTTTTGCATAACATATTCCTATTCTGGCAGGGTATTTCACCCTCTCAGCTCCTCCCTGCTTCAGGTTAAGAATACTTAAAATTGCCAAAACTTTGGGGCCTTTCTGTCTACAGAGTAGATTGCATGTGAATATCACCAGGTGCTGCTCACAGTACAGGAGCCGCACCATCATTGCTGTGGCAGATGAGGCTGTGCACGCTTCAGTTTTACACATGTAAACCACTTGCTTAGTACAAAGTGGATATATTTTCTTGAATGTGAATAAAACAATTTCAACTTCTGCCTATGACTTCACAGATCTGAAAATTCAAACAGATCCATTAAGGAAATTAATTGATCTTTAAAAAGCTAGTCTACTCAGCTGCGTTTTCCTGGAATTTAAGGAAGGGAGGTAACAAAAGAATTCTCTTATCTAACCGTGACTTGAAACTATATAAAATGAGAGAAACTAAAATAGTTCCCAACCGTCACAAGAAGAAACACAAGAAGAGTGTCAGATAAGTAGTGTGTCACTTTATGGACAGAAGGATTATGTTTCTCTGCTTGAAAAAATTGTCTCCACCTGGACAGATTTCCGATTGTGTCATCTACATTAAGAGGAGCATTACTAGATGAATTACTGAGGTCTACAAAGTAGTCAGTGACACTGCTGTCTAAACATATTCAGTGTGGAGTATGACATTTAAATCAGGGAGGGAAGAACCTGTAAGACTTCGAGGGCTGCAAATCTTTCCAGCTATTTTGGAAATATTAGTTTTCACCATTTGTCATACCATCACATTCTTCTTAACAGAAAGTCTAGTTGCAGTCCAGTTACCTCTGTGACAGGAATAACAAGAGACTAACTCATTGCAACTGTTTTTATCTAGTGCAAGCAATGGTCCAAAAAACTTTAGCAAAGTTCCTGAATGTGTGGTATCAAGGCATTTCAGAATGAAGATACTTCAGTTGAATTTTAAAATTGAACCTGCAATATTTAACAGCTCTCCTGCTTTCCTAAATTTTCCAAAGTATTATTTGATTTCTATAATGCAAAAGCCAAAAATTCTCTCAGTAAAATAATGCAGTTTGGCAAAATCAAGACAACTTTACTTTGTCTTCCCTAATATTTCTGTCTTGCTTTTAGAGTTCAAAATATTCCAGCCAAACCTACCATTTTTGTTCCAGTCAAAAAGAAAGTGCTTATAAAAAGGCATTTTCAAGAAGAGGCCTCTGTCAGCCTTTACGCAGATATTAGACCTGCCCCTTAAATTTTCCACTCTTAAAAATCTGCTGAAAACAGAGGTCAGAACCACTGATGGAGGGAGCAGCTTGTGTTACAATAATAGGATGTGGAACTAGCAAAGTGCTTATTATTTTTGGAAGGTGACTATATACTTTTTTAGTAGCTATTAATCCAACTTTTGTAGGTAAAGCAGAATATACTGTAAACAATTGCAGTACTGTTAGCATAAAATACTATCTACCCCTTATGTGCCATATGTAACTCCTTGCCATGCCTATCCTATGTTGACTACATCTCTCCTGATAAAATAACTGACACTGACCAAGTCATTAATGTTCACTGACATTGTCAGCCAATTTTTCTCTGCTGAGAGACAACTAGTTGAAGACTAGCAGCAAGCAGCACTTGGGAAGGAACAGACAATGAGGATTATGCATTTGCTGTCCAACTGCAAGCAGCCTTCCCTCAAATAAGTGAGGATGCAAACACATACTTCAGAGTCACCATCTTGTGAAGAAGGTGCTGCTGCCAATTCAAGCTGCTGCACAGTTTTGAAGATAAAGGAAGACGTGGTCCCAAACAAGACAAATTGCTATCTGAAATAATCTAGCTGCAAATATCACACACCTGTTTGCTACCTTGATTCCTCTGAACAAAAGCTACAAGTCAGGCTGCAGCCTGAGCTCAGTGACCTTCCTAGCTAAGCCCCACAGAGGAACATGAGTGCAACATCAGCAGTCCAGGAAGTCCTTCAGGCTCAATTTAAATTGTATCACAGCTATAAGTTAAAAACATCATTTGCTTTCATCAGTATAATTGTCAGAGTGCAAGTGCACAGCCAGGGGTGAGTAATGATGGTGTGAAACACACAGTGTAGAAGATAGAAAATACCCCAAAACACTTCGCTGACATTAGCCAGTGCCTAGGTGCTGCATTTTTCTTTTTGCCACAATTTTTCTTCCTAGTCTTTGCAACTGTTTTTTATGGTTTTCCAAGAAAGAAGAGGGCCCAAGTCAATATTTGGAATCATGAAGCCCAGTTTCAGGATTTATATAAATGGGTACCACTGATACTAACAGAATTGTTTCTGGTTTTCCCAGTTATGAATCTGACAAGCAATCTTAGGATCAAAAGCCATTTCCTCATTCTTCATATAAACACAAAGAAATTTATATTCTGGAGCCGTTTTGCATAGCCGTTAATACATTTCTTCTTTTATTCTTTTTTTATTGGTTTCACTTTGTTTTGGTGTTTTGGGGTTTTTTTTGGTTTTTTGTTTCATAGCTGCCAAGTCTTGCACAGTTCTATGTGTGAATTTATGCAAATTTCAGAATGTGCTAATTCACATATTTACAGATTGGCAAACATGTAAATGAGCTCATTTAGTAATTTTCCTCTTTCCTTAAAATGCAGTTTACGATCAGTACACCCTTCCCCAAGTTACGGCAATAAGGACAATGTAATGCAACTACGTGGTTTGGCTTAGTGTAACCATGTGCCCCAAGTATGGGAAAAATGCTAAAAACAGTGTAGGCTGCTAATGCACTAAGAAGATCTCCAGATGTGGTAGGAAGGCATCAGAGGAGTACTTAGAACAGCTGCAGATGTATCAGCAGTAAATGGGTGTGGATGTGATCATGTTTAGAGTGGTCAGCAGCTGAGATGTCTGAGGGTACAAGGCAATTCTGGCTGTGAGGGGAGCTAAAGAGCTGCTTTCATTGCAAGTAGGCAGCAGTTTAGAATATAATATAGTTGATGACCCCAGATGACGGAAAGACGGTCGAACAGGGAAAGGGTATGGATCAGGAGGTATGGTGAAAAAAGTCACCTCTTGATTCTTCTGGTAGAGCCTAAGATTTCGCTCTAAGACGAGCAAGCAGGAAATGGAGTAGGAGTGTCTATGTCTTAACGCCCAGGCTCCCACTTGGCTGGTGTTGCTCCGAACTAAGTAGTTCCTTTGGCATCCATCTCTCAAGAGCTCCTGGCAGCAGCTCCTACAACCTGCAAATTGCAGGTCACAGTGAGGGTATGACATAGCTGCTACGTGGGGGCAAGCTATGCCAGATGTTCGGTGGTAGGCAACTCCCTTAATTTTCCCTCTTACCAAGAGTAACTCACTGCTTTTACGTGAAGGGTAGTGGCTCATGGACAAAATGCTACTCTCCTGTTTTTCTACTGATCACAGCACAGAAAAGCTGGGTGCAAAATGTGTATTGCTCAACTAAGTTACACCAGCATTTCCAAGGTTTAGGGCAACCTCTGATCTTCTCTCTTTATTTGCCTGAGCCAGAAGGCATTTGAAGCCCTTGAACATTATCTGCTAAATCATACTTTATAAGTTGAGAAGTTCCCAATGACTGCTAATTCCAGCCAGCATTAGTTGTGTCACTTTATCTCAAAACCAGCATGTTTGTAGAAAGCTATATCACATCTAAAAGTGAGAGTGACAAAATCAGCAGAGAGTAAAAGGTTAAACAAACCAGAATCAAGAAACCAAACAGGAAAAAAAAAGCCAGAGAAAGTGTACCATTTATCTTCAAATTATCTAGGGCAGCTTGCCCTAGAATTAGCTAAATTAGCTTCATTGCCTTCTTTCATATGGAAATATTGTATGAACAATAATCTTTCTGTGGCACTCAGGTAGTTAAATCCACACAATTTGCTTTTCGAACCTTGGATTTTGCTGACTTTATTTCAAGCAATCAAAAGTATCTAATTTGCATTCACATTCACATTAGTGGTCCATATGTTAGCCCTGTTTAAAAGCTATATGCTGCATTCATTATGAAATACTTGGCTTCCTAGCTTTATCCTTTTACTTTGAAATTATTTTGATAATATTGCAACTCTTCTTTTCAGGCTGTTCTCACATACAAGGGTTTTTGTGACGTTTGGTTCTTTTTCAAAGTCTTCCAAGGGAAGGGCTTTTAAATTTTTGTTTACAGTGTTATATGGCAACTTGCAAATTGGAAAAATATCTCTCTACCATTATTTAATACAACCACATATTATTCTTCCTACCTAAAATTTAATTAAAATATCAGGAGTTCAGTTGATCTCTGCATGAGATTTCAGACCACACACGATGTCATTAATGCCCTTCACAGTTTATCATGCTACTCACTGGACTAAATCAGTCTTTTATAATGATAAAATTTAGCTACATTACATTACTGTTTTTAAGTTTCTTTTTCATTGTAGAGCACAGAGTAAGGCATTTGCTTTTTAAGGAGTTCACAATCCAAATGAAATAAAAGTAAATTCACAGAACTAAAAAACCTGAATCATTATCAGATGAAATACCCTGTCTATGGTCACATGAAGATTGACAGACATGAGAATTAAATCAAGGTCTTCCTGGATGTCCTGCTCTGCCTAGGATAGAAGACCTTATACTCTTACCTATCTCATCAGATCGTTACTTTTCAGTGCTTGCTATCATGCGTGCATTAATGCCATCACCAAAATTTTACTTCCAGAATAATGTTTTTATTCACTGGCTTAAACATTGAATATCTAATGCTCATAGTTTGAGAAACAAATCCTATTTCTTCCCATAGAAAACATTGATAGATGATTTCCTTTTGGAGACTGATCCTCTGAAAACTTAAAAGATAAACTCCTTTTTCCGCATGTTCACTGTGGCTTCTGACATTTGGAAAATCCTTTCCCCCTTTCTCCAGAGAGCCTTTGGAAGCTCTCTTGATGTCCTAGAAGGTGAAAACCAATGAGTTTTCTGCTACGAAATGAACATCACATAAGAGTATCTGTTGAGTATGAGACAACCTGAAGTAAATATCTCAAAAGAAAAACAAAACCACAACAACAACAAATCGCCATTAAAAATCTAAAGATTATTAAAAAATTATATCCTTCCTTGGTCTTAAATCTTTACATTTCTTCTTTACATTTTACAAATCTGTTTAAGCAAGAGTTTATTGGATGGGTGAAAGATAAGCAGAACGTTGCTTAAATTAATTGTTTCTGAGGTGGAGAGTTTAAAATTATTAGGTTTATCAAACTCTTGCTTGAGTCAGTCTCAACCTGACACCATAAACTAATTTACATGGTACTCCTGAGAATGAATTGTTCTTAATTTTTACATTTACAATTTTTACATTTACAGTTACTTCCCAAGTGCAAGGACAACATCATTCGTAACAAGAGTTGCATATGGGAAGAGCATGAATAGGAGCCATTGGAATATGACGGCACCAATCATGAAATCAGAAATTCAAGGAATAATCTTCAAATCCCACCTGTTTATAGAGAAATTTGAGAAGAGACCTTGAATATCCTAATATGATCACAGGAGGGGAAGGGAAGTTCCCGGAAGTTCCGGGAAGTTCCGTGAAGTTCCGAGAAGTTCCGGGAA
>VZRR01005451.1:2443-32819 GCA_013398015.1 Oreocharis arfaki
ACCGGGTGTGACACCGGGTGTGATGGGCAGTCTCGGGGCCCACAGGCCGGTCCCGGTGTGACGGGCCGGATCCCCGCCCTGCCCGGCCCTCACAGCCCACGAGGGGTCGCCGCCCCGCGGCCGTGGCTCAGAACTCCGGGAAAACAGCGGGACATTCCAGTCCCGCACGCTCCAGTGGCGGTTTAGTTGGGATATTGAGGGCAAATCCTCCTGGAAAGGTTGTGCAGCTCTGGCACCGCTGCCCGGGGCAGGGGCGGGGTCCCGTCCCGGGGGATTCCCCATCCCGGGGGATTTCCCGTCCCTGTGGATGTGACGCTCGGGGACACGGCCCGTGGTGGCCTTGGCAGTGCTGGGAGCGCCGGGGCTCGGGGGAATTTCCCCCCGCGGCCATTCCATGGCCCGATCCAACCCCGCGGGGCGGGAGCAGCTCCGGCCCCTCAGGGCGGCCCCGCTCGGGGCAATGGGGGAGCCGCGGCTGAGCCGGGCCCAGCTGAGCCGAGCTCAGCCAAACCCTCCGAGCCGAGCTGTGCTGTGCTGAGCTGAGCCCGGCCGGGGCGAGTCCAGGTGAGCCCAGCCGGGCCAAACCCAGCCCAGCCGAGCCAAACAGAGCCCAAGCGAGCCAAACCCCACTGAGATGAACTAAGCCATGGCCAGTCCGGGTGAGCGGATCGCAGCCAAGCTGTGCTGAGCTGAGCCCAGCCCAGCTGAGCTAAACCAAGCCGAGTTGAGCTGAGCTGTGCCAAACGGAGCCGAGCCATGCTGAGCTGAGCTGAGCCAAGCCGAGCCCGGCTGAGCCAAACCATGCCGAGCTAAGCTCAGCCGTGCCAAACCAGCCGAGCCGTGCCGAGCTGAGCTGCACCGAGCCGAGTCGAGCTGTGCCGTGCCAGGCTGAGCCCAGCCAAGCCGAGCCGAGCGGGTGCGCGCGGGCCGGCGGTTCCTGCGGAGCTGTCCAGCCTCTCCAGCATCTCCAGCCGCTCCATCCCGCCTCTCTCTCCCCGGTTCCCGCCGCTCCATCCCGCATCCCGAGCCCGCCATGCGGGAGCGATGAGCGCAGCCGCCGCCCGGCCATGGAGGAGGATTTGTTCCAGCTGAAGCAGCTGCCGTGAGTAGCGCCGGGGGGGCTCCTGCCCCTCCGGCCGCGGGAATCCCGGCGGGGTGCAGGGAATTCTGCCGGGAAGCTCCTTAGGCCCCGGGAAGCAGGCCATTTTCCCGGTGGGGCTGCCCAGGTCCAGCATCCCGAGGGATGCAGGAGCCGTTTGTTACATAAATTCACTCGTTTCGGGGGGGTTTTCTCGGCGGGGATTTGACGGTGGTAGAAAAATCAGGAGGGGTGGGATAGAACCTGGGAAGTGCCTGGAGATTTTGGGAGAGGAGACGTTGGAATTGCCTTTGCAGGGGGGTTTATCTGTAAATAACGTTGTGCTGGGGAGGCTCTTCCTCCCCATCCTCCTCCCTGCCCAGGGAGGAATTGCAGAGCCCTGCCAAGGTGGGTTTGGGGGGAATATCGGCATTCCCAGTGTTTCTGGAAAGGCAAAGGCTGCTGCACAGGGAAAATGCTGATTTTTGCACTGGATCTGTGCAAAAAAAAAAAAAAAAATCCCAACCCCAAACCTGATAAAATCTTTGGTGCCTTTAACCCCAGGAATTCCTTCCTTATCCCTCGATTCCAAACGCTTCCTTTCAAACCAACCCCATTTCCTCCTAATGCTCCTTTTCCAGGTGTTTTGCAACATGTTTCTATTTATAAATCCTGGGCTCTGCAAGGCAGGGAATGAATGTTTCAAGTCGGTGTTAAATATTCATGAGCTCGTGTCAATGACAGAGCACCCTGTCCCATAACATTCCTGATAAGTTGGGAAAACAGACATGAACTCCAGGTTTTTTCCCATCCTTTGTTAGGATGCCTTCAGCTTGTCAGGGAAAAGGATCAGAGGTTATTTTATTAAGCTGTTTTCCCCATTTTTAAGACCAAAACCTGGGAATACTTTCCAAAGGACCTTCCAGTGCAGGTGTTTTGGTGCTGTGAGATCTTGCAAATAAATGCAGCAGCTCCCTGAGACGTCCCAGATCTGAAACATTTGGCAAGTGTGGAACAGAAATTATCCCTGTGGAGTTTTTTCCTTCGTTTGTGTCAGTTTATTTCTTCTATTCCTCAGTGATAAACTTGTATTTTATTTTCTGTGCTGAAGAATGTGGCAATCCCTGCTCAGGTTTGTGATTCTCAGATGTTGTGGGGTCCATCACCTCCAAAGCTGGAACGAACTTTAAGGTCCCTCCCTGTGATTCTGTGATAATTTAATCTGGTTCCAAAAAACCTATTTCACTTAAATCCAAGGAATTGTCGCTTTCCAAGGGGGGAAAGTTACACTGTGTTGCAGATGAAGTGAAGGAAGATTGAAGGAGGGATCTGCTCCCAAATCTTTGGCCACAGAAAACTTCCTAGATGGGAAAAGAACTTTATCTGTGGAAAGGGAGCAAATCACTGAGCAAAACGTCAAAGCTGTGTCGATTTAGGCAATTCTGGGCTTAAAATACAGATATTTAATTAATTACATGATATTTAAAAATTCTGTGTAAGATGAAAGCGGGGTCACAGAATCAGCATCCTGATGGAAAAACCCCATCCATTCCCTGAATGAGCTCATTCCTTGTATTTCACTAAATAATACTTCAAATTCTGGTGCATTTCAGGAGCTTCACTTCTCATCACAAAAACGACTCAGAAAATGGAATTTGGGCTCTTCCTGCCAGGACAGAACCCCTGGAAATCAATGACGTGGCAATGCCTAATTCCCAATTAAATCCAGGCATGCAAAACGTGGATGTCATCAAATATACATAATTTCATCATATTTTTATGACCTCTGTGGTTTTATAACTTTGTAGACAGCACAATAACAGCCTCTGTGGCCAAGGGCAAGGATTCTATCCCATCCCAATGCAGGATACCCAAAACCAGATCCAAACACACATCCCAGCGTTGCCTGTGGAGAATGGAGCCAGGGAATGAGGAGAAACCTGGATGCTGCTCGATTAAACAGGGCTTCAAGGCTCACCAAGCACAGCTCCCAGCTGGAAAAGCTCCTTGGAATGATCCATCCCGGGTTTTGTGGTTGCAGGGTGGTGAAGTTCCGCCGCACGGGGGAGAGCTCGAGGTCGGACGAGGATGGAATTTCGGGAGAGCACGAGGTGCAGATCGAGGGGGTGAGGCCGGAGCTGGAGCCCGTGGAGCTGGGGGATGGAGCTGCAGTGCCCAAGGAATTCGCCAACCCCACGGATGGTGAGCAGCTCTCTGGTTTTCCTCCGAGGAAAAGGCTCTGGGGAAAGGTGTGGCCTCTTCATCCAGGCTGGGTACAGGAGGTTTGGAGAAGTCAAGGATTCCCAGATAAAAATAATAACACAGGGGAATTGTGTTACACATTGAAATCAGGATTTGATCAGCCCCATTCTCTGTGGGATGCTCCTTGTGTTCCTTTTTTGTGTCCCTACTACTGGATGCTCCAGTTAGGGAGTTGTGGATCCAGCTGCCACGCTGGAATTTGCCTTAGTTCCTTCTGGAACTGCTCAATGCTCCTGGAGCAGCTAAACCTGGCTCTCCTTCAGGGTTGAGATGAATCTGCAGAGTTGCTGTCTCATTTTTTCCTCGAGGACAACAGGAATGTCCATCCCAGCCCGTGCTTCCTGCCTGGAGGCATCACTGCTTTAGGAGAGATGAGAAATATTGGGTTTGTCTTAGCACAGCGTGAAAATTTGGTATTAATCTTATTTATGAACTTCTCTGCTGGGCTTTATCCCATGGATTTGGTTTGATTTCCTCCTGGTTTGTGTTGTTGTGGGCACCTCACAGCTCTGAGCCAAAGCTTTGCTGAGGAATGTCCTTTTCAAACTGCTGCAAGTGTTAGAACTGTGAGATATAAATTGATTTAAATAACTCAAATATAAAAATATGCTTTTCTTGGTCATTTAATTTTGCATTTGAGCAGAAGGATTTGAGACATCTCAGCACCTTCAGCTGGAACAAACTAAAGAGGTCATGGCAGTGGGTGGGAAACAACCCACAAAGGAGCATTTTTAACAGAAGCAGGGTTTAAGATTTGTGTGTTTTGGAGAAATTCTTGATTTAAATAATGACAGGTTGCACTAAAATACTCCCTGCAGCTCCCAGCACTGCTGTGGGCTGTGGCAGAGCTGTTTCTCCCCACAGAAAGCTGCACTTCAGTGGCTGGAGGAGTCACTCCCTGGAGGAAGAGGCTGAACATGGGCTGGATTTGTGGGTGCCACACTGATTTACCTCCATGTCATTAAAATATTCTAGGAATAATTAGAATTATTTTGGCTTTGGAAGAACACAGAGATTTGCCTGAGTAGGAGCTGTATAAAAACGAAGTAGCTCTGTTAGATATCTGAGATCTCAGCAGGTTAACCAATTAATTAGCAATTAAACCAGAAAATTCTCTCTCAGGGGCTGGCTTTTATTAGGGAGGAATCCACTGGAATTGTCTTCTTTGCAGATACTTTCATGGTGGAAGATGCGGTGGAAGCCATTGGATTTGGGAAGTTCCAGTGGAAGCTCTCTGTCATCACTGGATTGGCATGGGCAAGTAATTGGGATCAGGATCTGTGGCATGATCATCACTTAGAGAATCTCAGAGATTTCAAAAAATGGGGGCTGAGGCTCCCCCAGCAGATAAAAGTGCAACAAAGCAGGAATTTTGCTGGAAATTCTAAAATAACAGCAGGACTCAGCCTTGTTGTGAGGGGTTCTGATGGATTTCTTTGTGTCTGAAGTTTTTATAAACCAGGCTTTGGAAAACCATTTTGATTCTCCACTTCAGATTTGGTTGGAAATGAAAGAGGTGCCAGGCTGCTCCTGCAGAACCTGAGGTTTCCTGCAGTGATTTTGCCACATTCCTCCCATCAGCTGCAATCTCTGTTGTCTGTATCAGTCAGGATTGCTGTAATCTCAGTTTCAGAGGAACAGCAACCCAGCACTTCCACTTCTAACCTTGACATCAACAGCAAAAAAAGGTCTTGGTTTCCATTTTTCTGCTCTTTCTGAAGCTCTGATTTCCACCTCCTGGGGTGTATTTTAAGATCCTGATCCCTGGAGCTGTATTTACTGCCTTTTATCCATGTAGAAGGCTGGAATCTGCTGTGGTTTAGATTCTAAACCAGCTGTGGAATTTGGTTTCCAGGTGATCTATCCCAATCCAGGAGTGTTTAAGGGAATAAGTTACAAGGTATTGAACAGTTCTGGCTGAATCCTTGTGTGAAGGGGCTGAAAGCTGGAATTTGCACTGTGGGAGTGCCTGGACCTGGGTCACTGACCAGCCAAACCTCCTTGAGATCTTTGGATTTATCTCTTTGGCTCCTCTCTGCCAGAGTTACCAAACGTGCTGACAGCCAGAAATGAGTTTAAATGTTAAATGTTAAACATTTTGTTCAACCCCAAGGTGGGAACGGCACAGAAATGTCACCGAGGCCTGTAACTGACTCCTAAATCCACCTGATTTGCAGGCACTTGTTGATTTTGCTTTCTCTTCCCCCTGCAGATGGCAGATGCCATGGAAATGATGATTTTAAGTATCCTTGCTCCTCAGCTGCACTGTGAGTGGCGCTTACCCAGCTGGCAGGTTGCATTGCTCACCTCGGTAGGAAAAATACCTGACAGCTCCTGTCTTCCCTGAGGGGTTTTTTTCCCATCGTTGTTAGCCAGACAATTTGCTTTGTAGCCCTCAAAATTAAATCTCCACGTGGCACTTGCAGGTTGCCTTCAGCTTGGAAGTTTATAGGAGTTTTTAAAAAAAGATTTACAGGAGTTTTTTTGAGAATATTTATAGGATTTTTTTTTAAAAGGTTGAAATGACGAAATTCCGTGAGAACTGAGGGCACTTTGCAAGTTTGAGGCTCCAAGTTTCATGTAATTTCCAGGAAAACCTATGAATTCACTCAGATTCATCCTAAAATTCAAGCCATTTGATTAATTTTTATAAAACTGGTAAATTTTTATTATATTGCTTGAAAATTTTTCTCTCTCCCCACATTCCAGCCCTCTGACAGACTGAGAGCCCTGAGGGAGAACAAACTGGATTTTTGAGGTTGGACTCAATGATCTCAGAGGTCTTTTCCAGCCTAAATAATTCTGGGATTATCCAGTGATCTTTGGAAGCAGAGATCTTATAACAGCACCTCCAAGTGTGGTGCTGTGATGTTGGAATCCTGCAGTGCCTTTAGGGATAAAAAACCAAATTTGGGAACCTTTCTCTCAGCATAGGCCGCTGCTGAACACAGAGATTTTATTCCCTGCACTTCTTTCTCCTTTAGCTTTTAATGTCCTTTGTTTGATTGTGTGAAATGGTTAAAATGCTCAGCAGATTGGTGTCCTGGAATGCCATGAATGTCCCATCCCTGAATGCAGAGGGTCCTTCTTGCAGCTCAGCACGAGAGTGTCACCTCTGAAAAGGCTTCAGGGTATTTTCTTTGGCACTTCAGATTTTTCTAAGCTTTTAAGGGGTCGTTTTATCTCCCTTCAAAGCTGAGGGATGCTGAGGATGGTGGTGGGGGGCTGGAGGAGAGTCCTGCAGATCTCAACCAACAGCTCCTCAGCTTTTATTCAGGAATGTTTTCCTCACAACTGGAAAGCTCTGTGTCCTCCGAGGCTGGACTCACCATGGGACAATACCAGTGTGCCCAGCCCAGCCCAAACTGGGATTGTCTGGGTTGTCACTGATGGATTTTTTTAGTGCAAAGCTGACTTGAGGGGGGCCTTGTTGCTTCCCTGCTCCAGCCCAGAGAGAACTGGGTGATCTTTAAGGTCCTTTCCAACCTAAACCATTCTCTGACTTCCTTCACATCTCGCTCTGTTTTGGGCTGAAATGTTCTGGTTTCGTTGGAACTTTGTGTTCTGTGTCTGTCACACTGAAATTTTCACTTGTTGTTAAGGGAAAGATTTTTTTTTTTCCCCTGCTGTTTCACAGGTGGTGTTTGTGGGAATGATGTCCAGCTCCACGCTCTGGGGAAACATTTCAGACCAGTATGGGAGGAAAACAGTAAGTCTGCAGCTCCTGCTGGGATATACCCCAATATTTCTGCAGCATGGACATTTCAGTGCAAGTGGCACAGGGTGCCCAGAGAAGCTGTGGCTGCTCCATCCCTGGAAGTGTCCAAGGGCTGGTTGGAGCAACCTGAGATAGTGGAAGGTGTCCCTGCCCATGGCAGGAGGTGGAATGGGATGAGCTTTAAGATCCCTTCCAACCCAAACCATTCCAGGATCCCGTGTTCCCAAATGTCCACGTGTACAAAGCAGCATTAAGCACACCCAGGACTGAGCTCCTCTGAAAATACAAGGCATTTGAAGCTCTGTTTTACACTTTCATTGGTGTTACAGTGAATTTTAACTCTTGCTGAACACAGGGCCTAAAGATCAGCGTGTTGTGGACACTCTACTACGGAATCCTCAGTGGATTTGCTCCCATTTACAGCTGGATCCTGGTGCTCAGGGGCCTGGTGGGCTTTGGGATTGGAGGAGTGCCTCAGTCGTAAGTAAATATTCCCAAATCCAAACTTCCTCATTTCTGTTTCTTTCTTAAAAAATTCTCCTGTCAATTTGAAGTCTTGTTTCTGTTCAGCCCCCCCCAAACCTTGGCCTTGTTGCAAGGCAGGTCATGACCTAAACACCAGCATTGAGAGGCAGAGCTGAGCCCTGCCTCTGATTGTAAAACCCCCAGATTCTTGTTCAGTCAGAGCCTGAACTTCCCCATCTCACCCTGAGCTGGAATTCCAAGGCCACACAGCCCAAACCTGGAGCACTGGAGATGCTGGGATGGCTCAGAAGGAAAAGGCAGTGTCAGGATATTTCTCTATCCCTCTGTGGTTCCATTCCCTGAAGAGAGGGATCCATGCACTTTCCACCTGCAATAAATAACCCTGCCCCAGGCTTTTAATTAGAAATGTAAAGGGAAGGGTACAGCCATTCTCTGTCTGTGTAGTCATTTATCCTGATCAATAATTGGTATTTTGCCTTCTGGAGGTGCTATTTTGGAGCAGGCAGAGCCTGACTTGGATTGATGGCTCACAGATTCCTTCCCAAGGCAAGTCAGTGGCTTTTCCATTGCCACTCCCACATAAAAAAATCCAGAGCTGCAGGTACAGCTCAGCCAGGGCCACTTGCCTTGGCTCACTGAGCTTCTGTGGCTTCATGAGAGAAAAAACAGAGCCAGTTACAGATCTCCAAGTGGATCCCATCCTCCCTGAGTCTGTTTCCTGTTCTGACTGTAACAGGGATTTATTTGACAGAGAGGTAAACATGGATGAAGCAGGAAAAGTAGCTCCTTTCTAATGTCCTTAAGCAGGCTGTGTGATTTTGGAGGTGAGTGCCTGGATCTCCATGGAATGAGTGTAATTTCCTCCTCTGGATTGGCTCCAACAATTCCATGTCCTTCTTTTGTCGGGGTCACTCACCAGCTCCTGTTTTCTCTGCACTACAGAGGGACCTGAGCTACACTTCAAGGTGTGATTTGAGTTCTCTAAATCACTACTTGTATGAAATACTGTGTGAAACTTTATACTTCCCATGCACTGAGTCCTGGGCAGCTCCTCAAAGATCAATCCACTCTTCAAGTTAGTGGGAATTTTGTCCCAAACCTCAAAGGAAGCCTGAGGAGTTTGGAGGCAGGAACAGGCTGAGTCAATGGAATGCAAAGAGTTTGAAGGAGATGACAGAGCCTGGACTGGCTGCTGCCTGAATTCCCCCTCAGGAATTCCTCCTAGAGAAGCTGTGCCATCACTCCTTGGCACAGGCATGAAACAAAGCCTCAGTGGTTGCTCTTTGAATCCCACAATAAAAGAATGCAAATTATTTTATACCAGTGACATGAAAGTATTCCCCTCTTGGAGGATTGAACCCTGGCACAGGACACTGATGGGAATTCTCTGAGCCAGTTGTAAAGCCCTGAAGAAATTCTTTACCCAGCAAGGGTCTGTGTTGAATTCTGATGGACCACACTGAAAATAGCAGATAAAATGGTATTTTAAATGGTTCTCTGGCTCAGAGCAGGGCTGTGAGAACATGAGCATCGAGATCTGCATTTAATTGACAACTGTGGGATCACAAAAAGAGCAAATTGTGTCCTCTCTTGCGATGTTGAAGGGTTTGTTCTGGTCTAGAAGGGGGGTGTGACCCAGTGTCACAGCCTGCCTGGCTCTGGGGATAGGGAGGGGATTCAGTTACTGCTCTGGGTTTGGCTCTTTTAACAAAAGGCAAAGGGGGTGTTTGAGCCTCTGTCTCCTGTGGCATTTCCCTCTCTGTGCTAACCTGACATTTTCCTCTCTGTTCCCTCTTTTAGGGTCACTTTATACGCTGAATTCCTTCCAATGAAAGCCAGAGCCAAATGCATTTTATTAATAGAGGTGAGTAGGTGCATTCTGATCCTTGAGGGGCAAATCCTGCTGTTGGTCACATCCCTTCCATCCTCCTGCTTGGAAATCCCCTCAGAGCTGCAGCCAGACCTTGCCTGTCCACCTTGGTGTGGAACTGAGTCACTCCTGAGCTCTGGGACCAGCCCAGCTCCAAAAGCAGCAGAAAGTTTTCCTGCCACACTCCACTCTTTGAGTTGAATTTGCCTTTTTCCAAATTATTTTGCACCCAGGGCTGCAGAGTGAGCACAAGGGGGGCATTGGGTGTCCATGATTTTGTGCTGAAACTCATCTCAGTGATGGATTTGGAGAGCTGACAGCTCCACAAATTCAGTGTTAAATTCAGCTCCACTTCTTCATCCAAATGTGTCAAAGTCACACAGGGCAGGATTTTATCCCTGGGATGTTTTAAGGCAGAATTCACACCCCTGGAATTTCTCTCTCTGGCCATCCCTGCTGAGCACAGCCTGGAATGCTCCAAAGAGGAGGCCTTGGGAGCACTCTTATCCTAATTTTTCAGTTGGTTTTCCCTCTTCCAGGTGTTCTGGGCCCTTGGCACTGTGTTTGAAGTGCTCCTGGCAGTGGTGGTGATGCCCACGCTCGGCTGGCGCTGGCTCCTCATCCTCTCTGCCCTTCCACTCCTGCTCTTTGCTGGCCTGTGTTTTGTAGGTATTCCTCAAGGATTCCTGTGAATTCCTGCAGTTCCCACTCCTCTACCCCGTTCTGTGACCCAGCTGAAGGAAATCAGGACAGTTTTGAGCTCTCTGGTGGTGTCTTCTGTGAAATAACTGAAATAATGACCAAAAAAATGCAGTTTCAACAGGGTGCTGGGAAAAACATCCCAGGGAGAGCTGTGTTGATGTGACTGTAATTGCTGGAGGACAATGGAGGGCTGGAATTTGGTGAAATCAGGCCTGGAACACTCTCCAATTTAATGACTTTGTTTCAACTAAGCTCAGTGGAATCAACACTTTATCAAAAGCTGTTGCTATTTCCCTAAATGCTCTTCTGATTTCGTCACTTTTAGAATCAATTTCCACTGAAAAATGCTCCCAAATCAGGGATAGAATCTGCAGAGTGCAAGTCAGCTTCCAGAATAAGTTAAACCTTAGTTTCAGTGATGTATTTTGTATTTTATTATTTATTAGATGATATATCACTCAGTCTCCTCATAGATAAGTGTGGTGGTTTCAGGTGGTTTAGCAGCCCTTCTTATTCCTTAGTTTTTCAGGACTACCTCTAGTTATCCAGGTGCTCCCAAGCTTGTTCTAACTTCAAAGGAGCTTCAACCCATAAATTTTGGAATGCCAAAATCTTGTTATCACCCCTAGATGCTTTGCCATTCCTGCGGGGAAGGGATAATGTAAAAAACCTGCAAAAATTCCCAACATTTCTCAAAGATAAACCCAGAGGAATGGAAGGGAAAGAGCTCTGAGTTCATGGGGAGAGTGGGGGGCTGCAGTTTTCAAAGCCTGATGAGATAAATCTTGGAATTCCTCGAGCTTAGTCCTGTAAAATCCTTTTGTGATGTGAGAATCTGCTGGAGTCACTGAGATTCCCCCGAGGAAAATCCCACTGCTGGTTGGGACACCTTCCTCTGTGTGTGTGTGTGTGACCTGCTTTGCTCCCTCAGTGGCTGCCAGAGAGTGCCAGGTATGATGTGTTGTCTGGGAACCAGGAGAAAGCTCTGGCCACTTTGAAGAGGATAGCCACAGAAAATGGAGCTCCAATGCCCTTGGGAAAACTGGTGATTTCCAGGCAGGTACGTGCAGGGCACAGTAACAATGAAACTGGAGGGGTTTGTAAGCAAATAATCAGTGTTCTGTTCGATTTTAATGTCTCAGCTAGGCATAAAAGATGAGGTTTACATCATTTAGGCCTCTTGCCCGCTGAGGAAGAGTTCATTTCTCATTTGGAAGGAAAAAACAGCTTTAAAATGGGCGTTGATGTTATTTAACCTCACTGTTGCTAAAGAAAACCAAGCCTTGAGCTTGCTGACGAGCTCAGGTCAGAATTCTCAGATCTGAGCTCATGAGACAAGGTGGAATTTGACCCTTTAGCTGTCCCTCATCATCCAGCTTCTGCTTGTTCCCAACAGGAGGACCGAGGCAAAATGAGGGACCTTTTCACCCCCCATTTCCGCTGGACCACGTTGTTGCTCTGGTTCATTTGGTAAGAGAAAACCTAAAGGTTGTGCCAGCACAGCTCTAAATGGGGTTTATTGGAGGGGTTTTACTCAAATACAGCACCTTCCTCCTCAGAAAAAGAACAACAAAACCCCCAACCTGTATTGATTTGTAATTTATTCAATCATCCCCAAATTGCCCTTTAATTTCCTGATTGCTGAAATAGCTTTGAGGTGGGACTTCTGATTTGTGGTGTTTCTTTTAAGTTGGACCAGCTGAAACTTCCTCTCTCGTTTGCTTCCTTGCAGGTTTTCCAATGCTTTTTCATATTATGGGTTAGTTTTATTAACTACAGAGCTCTTCCAAGCAGGAGATGTTTGCAGCAGTGAGTATTGCTCCATCTTTTCTTTCTAAAATGTCCTGTTCAAACTGCTGGAATATCTTTTATTAGATCACCTTCTGCTGGTGGTTTGGAAAAGGAATGTGGCTGAGTTTTAAGTTGACTTTATTTTAAATATTTCCTCATCTCTGCCCAGTGCAGAGAGGTCCTGCAGTGGTTTTGAGCTGAAAATGTAAAACAGCAAGACAACCTTCAAGGCAAACCTGTTATCTGTTCTTCTTGATAAAAGAAAAAGTGATTGAATAAGTATAAATTTGCAGATTTGACAGGCTTAATTAGTTCTGAGAGAGAGAAACTGCTGCTGTGGAGCTCCTGGGTTCTCAAGATGGGAAAACCTGCTGAGAAAAAAAAGATAATGGTGGGAAATCAATGTCCTTTGTGTTGCAGAATTTTTTTGGGGGGGAAGAAAAAGGTGCTTTGACTTGAGTTAAGAAGAGGCTTGAACAGTTTGATTCCCCAGGGGAGGAATGATTGCATTCAGAACACTTGTAATTAGGGAAAACTGCCTGAAAGTTGGGAAATTATAAAAGGAGGATGGGGAGTGTTGGAGCAGCCCCAGATGCCAGGGTTGAACAGCAGTGATGAGCTCTGAGAGCTCTGACTCAAGTTTGCCTCCCCAGGGAAGGATGCAGCCCTTAAAAACCCTTGTTTTTATAAGGACATGGGGTAATTCAGTATTCTCAGAGTGTAGGAGGTGTTGGGATCCCAATTTGTGTGGGGAGAAACTGAATTATTGGAGTTAATTCTGACCTGAGCCCTGGACTGGAAAATGATTCAGGCTGTACAGCTGATAAGGAGGTGGAATTTTCACTGAGCTGAGACATCCTGTCATGGAAAACATTACAAATGTTCAGTGTTTCCAGGTAAAATCACCAGGCATTGCTCTCCAATGCCCCTCTGACTCTGGGTTCCATCCCAGCAGCACATCAGGCACTCAGAAGGGGAATGAGAATTAAATCAAAGGGGCAGAATCACTTGAATTTCTATCCCTAAACGACTTCCCAGAAGTTTTTTAAAGCATGGTGGGTGCAGTGAATCCATGCCAGCCCTTCCAGTGCATCCCTTCCGAAATTTCAGCAGTAAGAGTGGTAGAGGCACAGCAGGAAGCTAAAAAGGGAAGAGTTTGCTTAAAATACATTAAATATTTGTGCTTTTTTCTCCTCCAGTATCCAGCAGAAGGCAGGAAGTTAAAGCCAAGTGCAGCCTGACCTGTGAGTACCTGACAGAGGAAGATTACACTGACCTGCTCTGGACAACCCTGTCAGAATTCCCTGGTAAGGAGCAAGGAGAAGCACCAGTTTTTCCCTGGAATGGCTCAGGGTGTGGGAATGGGCTCTAGCAGCAGCACTGGAACTGGGATGTCTGGCCTGATGCTTCCCACAGCACTCAGAGCTCCTGTGGCTGTGGGTCCTCCCTGCCCTGGGATCACTCCAGAAAAAAATCAGTCATTGCTCTGGGGTGGCCCCTCTGGCTGTGGCTTCCAAACCAGCAACCCTTCAGGAAGAGGAAAATCAACTGAATCAAAGGGGCAGAAACACTGGAATTTCTATCCATTAATGGCTTTCCAGAAGTATTTTGGAAGGATGATGAGTGTAAAGAATCCATGGAGAACTTGCTCCCTGAGTGTCTCTGTCCAGCCTCAGTCCTGATCCTGTGATTTTGGGGCAATTCCAGGGAATTTCAGTGGACACAGGACAAGCAAAGCAGTGTGAAACAGCCTTTGATCCTTCAGAGGGAGGTGATCTCCCCAGGGTTAATCTGATGGAAACAACACCAGAGACAGAGATCAGGTTATTTGCACTCTTCTGCATCACAGTTTCAGGGCTAAAAGCTCAGGGAGAAGCCATTTAATTCATGATCATTTGCAAGGATGCCTGATAAATATGCACAGTCATCCCTAAGAGGAGTGTGCTGCCAGACAGTCATTTTGGGAAGGATACCCAGAAAAAGGAGTGTGTACCTTGGAGTGCTGCTGTGGCTGAGAGGTCTGGTTTGATCCTCACACACGCTGAGGTGGGAGTGAGAAATATGGACAGGATGCCTCTGAATGTGACACTGATGATGGAATAATCCCCTCTCCTGCTGTGCATCAGCTTTCAAAAGGATCTGGAAAAATTCCATTGGAGGGAAGGCTTAACAATGTGAGATTTACTGAGCTTGATCTATTCCTTATCAAAAAGCAGGGGAGAAATAATTTGGTGAAACATCTAAATTACAAAATGGAAACAAAATACCACGTTCTAAAGAGCCCTTCAATCCAGCAGGGAATAATGGCCAGAAACTGAACAAAAGTTCTTCCAGTGAGCCATAAGCAGGTGTTTTAGGCATTGACATCAGTAATCCCTGGATGGGAGTGTGGATTTGTGGATCTGGGAGCATGGAGCAGGACTCAGCAGCTGGGATACAGAATTCCTGTTTTCACAGGACCCCAGTAGCAATCCATCCTACAGCCCTACCTGGGGCCAGCAAAGGGTTGGAAAGAGAGACCAAAATTTCACATCTAAACCTACCCAGGCTGTGTTAAATCTGCTGCAGCCCCTCTTTGCTCAATTTCCAAGGGTCTCCTGCTCTCTTCCCACAGGAGTGTTGGTGACCCTGTGGATCATCGACCGCATCGGCCGCAAGAAAACCATGGCCCTGTCCTTCCTTGTCTTCTCCTTTTGCAGCCTCCTGCTCTTTCTCTGCATTGGAAGGTGAGTCCAGCACAGGGAACAACTGGAGTAAAGGGTTTATCCATTTCTCTTGGTTGTGGTGGGAGAACTGGGAGTGGTGGTTTGAAAAGCCGTGGGATGGCCGTGCTCAACTGGAGAAAGATTTAAGGCTGGGGTTGGGTTTTCTCACCAGAGATTGGGAGAGAAGTAAAAGTGAATTCCAAGTGAACCCAGCAGATTGTACTGAACATTCCCAAACTCTGCTCTCCTCTTTCTTCTCACAGAAATGTTCTTACTGTGCTGCTCTTCATTGCAAGAGCTTTTATTTCAGGAGGATTTCAGGCTGCCTATGTTTACACTCCTGAGGTAAGGGGGTTGTTGTGGTGATGGGAATGTTTAAGGGGAGTGAGAACAGGGTGGCACAGTCATCTTGAAGACCTGTTCCCAATGAACCTCACCCCAGAATGTGTTGTGGCACCACCTACTAATTCCCATTAGGAGTGGAAGGAGATCTTCCCACTGGCACTGATGGGATGATGATTTCTCCACAGGTTTATCCCACAGCCACACGTGCTTTGGGCCTGGGAACGTGCAGTGGAATGGCCAGAGTGGGAGCCCTCATAACCCCATTCATTGCACAGGTAAATCCCTTCTCCTCTGAGACTGGAGGCACAGGAAGCTTGGACTTGATGTTCTTGGAGGTCTTTTCCAGCTTTAACAATTCCATGATTCTATGAAGGTGATGGAGAATCTGCTTTTCTTCCACTATCCCAGGTTGTTCCAAACCCCATCCAAACTGGCCTTGGTCACTTCCAGGGATGGGGCAGCCACAGCTTCTCTGGGCAACCTGTGCCAGTGCCTCCCACCCTTATAGGGAAGAATTCCTTCCTAAAATCCAGTTTAATCCTCCCCTCTGAGAGTTTAAAACCACTCTTCCTTGTCCTGGCATTATCTATAAAATATCCCTCTCCCTCCTTTCCAGAATCTGCACTTCAAGTTAAACTTTTTCCCCAGTACTACAATTAAAATCTCTATTGCTCCATCAGCATGTGTATTTCCATGCTGAGGTGCTGTTTTGCATTCCCTGCCTTTTTCCTGCAGGTGATGTTGGAATCCTCAGTCTATCTCACTCTGGTGGTTTACAGTGGCTGCTGCCTGCTGGCTGCCCTGGCCTCCTGCTTCCTGCCCATCGAGACCAAGGGCCGTGGCCTCCAGGAGTCCAGCCACAAGGAATGGGGCCAGGAGATGGTGGGCAGAGGATCTCATTCCCCAGGGGAATCACAGGAATGAGGGGACGTGGAAACCTGCTGGAAGAATGAAGGATAGGAGCAAGATGTCTCACAAAACCTCCGAGCCTGAAGCATGGGAAGCTGACCACCATCACTGCCAACGTCACGTGTCAAACTGCAGGAGTTTGGGGTTGAACCTCAGCAAATTGTGTTTCTGCTGCTCTTTGCTCACACTCATAAAAACTTTCCAGATGGAGAGGGCTTTGATCCAGATATCCTTGGAAGTTTTAGCAGGAGGGGTTTCTCTTCAGTCTGTCGTGCTTGCATGGTCAGCTCTTCAGCTTAAAGTGTCCCGTGCCAAGCAAAATGCCAAGTGACTGCAGCCCAGCATAAGCTGTCATTAAAACACTGAGCTCTTGATGCCTAAAACCAAGAGGTTCATATTTAGAGTGGCCCTGGCCTGGCACAGGGTGGATTCCATACCCTACACTATGGATTAAATGCCTGCCTTGCACTTTTAGCCATCAAAACCACCACCAAAATGTGGTTCCGGCAAAGCGACCGGGGTTTTCCAGTTGGGTTCTGTTCCTGGAGAATTAACAGGAGTGGGTTGCTTGGGAAGTAATTCCTGCCTGTTTCTCCCATCCCAGGTGGGTAGCTGGAGCAGGGAGGGTGGTGTTTGCTGCAGAGCTGCGACCTTGTAGCAGGAATGTAAATCACAGAGTCATTAAGGTTGGAAAACACCTCCAAGCTCATCAAGTCCGACGTGTAAAGCCTCGTGGTTTGGAGCAGAATTGGACTTCTCTGGCATTGCCAGGGACCTTGAGCTCTCTGCCTGTTGTTGGAGTGAGGAGGTTCTCACTCTTGTGGATCTCCTGTGGATCCAGGTGTGTCCCTGCTCCGTTACTTGGGCACATCCTCACAGTGTGGTGGCCCCATCCAGTTGGAAGCACTGCTGTTGGGATGGAGCCACTCCCTGACAGCTGGGCAGGAGCTTTCCTGCTGATTGTACATTGACTGGTGACAAAGGAATGTAGCTGAAATAAATGAACAAAACCATGGGAAGAGCCCATCTGCAGTGGTCTGGGATGAGGAACATCCCTGCTTCGGGTGTGGCTCCTCAAGGGTTGATCTCACTCTTGTCAGGGAATGTAACAGAGCTCAGGTGAGGACAAGCTCCTCTGGTTTGTCACAAACCTGTCCCTGGGCACAAGGCAGGTGGCAGAGTCTGTGGGAATGTGTAAGGATCTGAGACGTGCCTCATCCAGGTCTCAGGATTTCGGGGTTCCAGACCTTGGGACACACAACCAAATGTGGGCTTGGTGAGGCTGTGGAAGCAGTGGGGGTTTGTGGTCTGTCTGAGCAGGTGTCTCACCTGAACACAGGTAAATGAGCAACACAGTTTTACAGCTGGAATATTTTAAGTATCCTGGGAAGCTGGTCCCATTCCTGGGGTCAGGAATAGGTCTCCAAGTCCATGTTTGGTGCACTACAAGTGAGCACTGTGGGGCTCAGCTGTCACTGAGGGCCACAGCTCTGAGGTCACTGCAATGCTCCACCACGTGCCAGGCTGCTCGTTTGGAGACAGAGGGGAAAACAGGAGTGGATAATTCCTTGAAGAAAGCCAGGGAACTCAGGCTGATGGAAAAGGCCAAAGAGGTTGTTGATATTGTGGGGGGGATGTTCTGCTGAGAACAGAGTTTGCCAAGGCACCGAGTGTCCATCCAGTCCCACTGGAGGATGGTGACTCAGTGAAAGATTCCAGGAATGGTTGGTGGAAACAGGCAAGCTTGGCTTTTCCCAGCGAGATGAAAATGAATTCAGCTCCCAAGGGATCCCTGGGATCCCTGGGCTCAGCTGTAGGTGGTGGCACAGAACCCTCAGTCCGTTCCAGCTGGGTTGGTTCCCTTTGTCTCCCCTGGCCCTTTGTCCTCACTCTCCAGTGATCTCAAGCTCCACTTGATCCCAGTAAACAGACAGGGCTCTCATGGCACTGACAGCAACCACAGCTCATTTGTTCACCTCCTTCTGCCAGGCTGGAGTTGGGTCATTCTCCCTTTGTGCCTGGGGCAGCCTGGAGCAGAGGCAGAGAGATTTGTTTCATGGAAAACCAGAATCCCAAAGTGATTTGGGTTGGAAGGGACCTTAAAGCTCATCCAGTCCCACCCTTGCCATGAGCAGGGACAATTTCCACCAGACCAGATTGCTCCAAACCCCATCTAAACCTGACCTTGAACACTTCCAGGGATGGGGAATCCACAACCTCTCTGCTTTGCTTTGGGCTGGCCTCTGAAGTGCTGGATGTGGGACACGGCAGTGAGGAAGCAGATCCTGGTTGGGTTTAATCAGATATTATCCCACATGTGTGGCCAGTGAGCTGGAAAACCTGCTGGGCTGGGATCTGCTGGGCTGGGATCTACTGGAGCTGGGATGTCCTGGAGCTGGGTTTGCCTTTGCACAGTTGGCCTGTTCACCCCTCAGTGACAGCTCTGACATTCCATCCTCTTCCTCCTGCTGATGGAAGCCCTCGAGGCCATTCCAGTCCCCCGGGTGCTCCCCTGCCTCCCTCCTTGGGCTTGCCACGAGCTGTGTTTGCATCCCAAAACTCTGGAATTGAGCCTGGGTAGAGCTGACAGAGAATCCAAAGTGCAGGACAGGCCTGGCCTGAAGGAACCCACCCCATGGCCCAGTTTGTTACTCAATGCCTGGAGTTAAAATTCTGCTTTCCCAGGGTTAATGTTCACATCTCACTTTGTTTTTTTAGGTGAATATTCAGCAGTTTTAAAGAATTGCATTCAACAAGCCTTTAGAGAGTTTTAGGTGGAGTTTTATCTGTTCATGCACGCCTGGATCCTACAGATAAGCTACTTCCCAGGTAAAGATTTATAGGGAATGCCACATTTTCCCTGCTGTTGAATAGATCAGTTTTAACCTGTGACGTTTACAGTGTTAACTAAAACATGGAAGGCCTTTTTGCTTTTCACTTTTTATGTATTCTGCACTAAAAAAATCTATTTAATGATGGAAATACCAAGATTGGTGCTGCTGGGTCTTTGATTTGGTGAAAGCTTGATCCAGAGCTCACTGAAATCTGGGAAAATCCCCCGTGGATATCCATGGGCTTTGGATCAGCTGAATGAAAGAGAGAGGTAGGAGCCCACCACAGCTGATCCCACCTGGCTGAATTCAGCAGGAGCCCATTGGGCACTGGAGAAACAGAGCTGGAATTCAGGATTTGCAGGAATTTGCATATAATTAATAAGAGAAGGCGATTTAATCTCGTTCACTGAGAGCACTGGGGTCGACACACACCAGTCAGAAATCACCACCAGTAGGTTTTACCAGTAGGGCAGCACGGTTTAGGCACAAAATGAACTTCCAAAGAATCCTTCTCCACACTGAGTACTTTTCACTGGTGAGGGAATTACTGCAACTGCTTCATTTCAAACTGGGAAGTGAGATCCTCTGGAATTCCAACAGAACTGTGGGATTCAGATTTGCCAAGTGTCCAAGGTATCAACGTGCCAAGCTGGCGTGGGAACCTCATTCCCCAAGCGTGCTTGGATGGAATGATTTGTTATCCCCAAATACTTGCCCAGAGAGCAGTGAATGTTTCCGTGGCTGAATGTACAGTTTCTAAGCTGGATTTACATTTTAATGTTGAAAAACCTGGTGTATCTCGAGCTTGTTGTAAGATATTCCTCTGGTTCCTGTTCCCGACGCAGCATTGGAGAGTTGAAGTCCACATTAGTTATTTTATGTTAAACAAATAAATAGTTTTTTCAGGAAATAAGTTTTTGGCTCTTCTGGGGGATGTTTAGGAGGGGTCAGAACTTTGCAATTTTTTTTTTGTCTCGATGTTCAGAGGTTTGAGATCCAGTTTGGGCTCAGCATTCTGCAGGTCTGACTCATTTTCTGTCTGTTTTGTGTATTTAGATGTAAAGAAAAGCCACAGGATTCCTGTTCCCGTTGTAAGTAACCTCACTGCAGCTGAATTGTGGATGCTCCATCCCTGGGAGAGTTCCAGGCCAGGTTGGACAGAGCTTGGAGCAACCTGGGCTAGTGGAAGGTGTCCCTGCCCATGGCAGGGGGTGGCACTGGGTGAGCTTTAAGGTCCCTTCCCACCCAAACCATTCTAAGATTCTATGATTTTAAAAATTCTCCTAAATCTTTAATTGATTTTCATGTTTAATTCAGTTTGGACACTAAACCCCAGCCAGTTTGGCCTCTCTCCCCTTGGTGTGTTGGCATCAGGTGGCTCCACACATGTCTGGACTTTGGGGCAGGGAGGGTTCCTTTGACTAATTCACCTTTTAATATAAACCTTTCATTTCCCTATCATTTTTCCAAGCCATCATTAAGTGCCCAACCCTGTTTTCCTCTGCCCTGTCACCGATATTCTTATTTTGACGACATCCAATAATTTACAGGCAGGGGGTGGTTCAAGGATGAGTCAAAATGACTAACGAGCTGCAAATCCTCCTCATGCTAATGCAGGGTGTTCTCATCCCAGAGTGCATCCAGCTTCCTTCTCCCAGCCTGGGATGCAGGGCCTTATTCCTGGGAATGGAAATAGTTGGGAACTAGAAGGGTTTGTGTGGCTGAAGCAATGCTGGGGGGAATGTTCTTTCTTATGGGGTTGCTTTTTGGCATCCTCAGGCATTTCTAAAGCTCGTTCTCAGCATCATGGAATATCCTGAGCTGGAAGGGACCCACAGGGATCATCCAGCCCAACTCCTGGCCCTGCACAGACACCCCAGCACTCCCACCCTGTGCCTGAGAGCGTTGTCTCAATGCTCCTGGAGCTCTGGCAGGAGTTCCCAAATGCCAGAGCTGCTGCTTGCTCACTTCCCTGATACTTGATGTGCTCCCAGCTTTGTTCTGGGTCACAGGAGATCCTTGTGGAGAACTGGGAGTTGCTAAAATGAGCTGACACTGGACACGGGAGGTGGTGTTTTGTCTGGACCCCGTTCCCTCATTCCCTGACCTCTCCCTGGCCTCAGGAGTGAACTCCAATCCCTCAGTGGGGAGTTTGCCCAGAGAAGCTGTGGCTGCTTCCTGGAAGTGTCCAAGGCCAGGTTGGACAGGTCTTGGAGCACCCTGGGATAGTGGGAGGTGTCCCTCCCATGGCAGGGGGTGGCACTGGATGATCTTCAAGGTCCCTTCCCACCCAAATCCATGATTCTGTGATTTCTGTGAGTTCTTAATCACCTGGGGACTGTCAGTGACCACAGACCTTCACACGATGCTATTCCACGTTCCCTGCCCTGCTCAGAATCTGGGTTGATGACTCCTGCTCCTCCAGGATGAAATGTTTAGGAAAAATGTGAAAAATGTGTGTGGAGGCATGGAATGATGATCTGCTGGGATGTTTCTTTGGAATCAGCACTTGAGGCCCTTCCCGTGCCATCACGAAGATGAAGAAGCATCACGCACAAGAGATTTGAATATTCCCTTTGTTGGTCACACAGATTAAATTGAGGCCTTTAGAAAACAAACAGAATTAGCCTGCAAATAAAATTACAGATCAGCTCATTCCTGTGTGCCAAGAGGCCGTGGGAGATCACAGGGCAGTGGCTCCTGTAGGCTCTGAGATCACAGGAATCAGCTGCTTGTTGCCAGGTGTGCAATGATTTCCTACATCCCTGTTTGTCCAGCAGAATATTCCCAAAATCACCTACGTGGGGCTGGATTTACAGCAGAGAACGTGCCCCTGAATGTCTCCTATTTGGAATAAGTGAAAGCAAGGGGATCCAGTTCCACTGAATGGCTTCTCCTGAGGTGAGATCACAGATTCAGCATTAATCCCTGGGGAATTTTCTCCAGCCCTTGTTTTCCTTTTCCTACCCTTTTCCTGATCTTACCCAGTGACTGCAACATCTCAAGTGAGCTACCAGGGAAGCTGGGAATTCTTTGGACACACTGGGCATGGCAGTGGCTCCCAATTTCCCCTGTCCAGATCCCAGTTTCCCCAAGCACAGCACGGAGATGCCCTCGGGCATCCCCCATTCCCGAGGTGCAGCTGCAGCACTGCCCAGGCTGCTGAGCTATTCCTGGCACATGGAGTCATCGGGAGAGAGGAGCTGCATCAGGGATGAGTAAGGAACACTCAGCTTATCCCCACAGGAGAGTGAGCCAGGCACTGGGCTCGGAACAGCCTTTGGATTTGAGGCTTTCTGACCATCCCTGTCTGGGATGGTTTAGCAGGAAAGGCACATGGCGTGGGAAAATGAGCCAGGCTGCATCTTCAGAACATTTGTTGGGTCCCCAACAGCATCCCTGAACACCCCAGAAAGTCCTGCTCCTTCTCTAGGAGGCACAACCCTTCTCCAGCCGGCCCCTGTCCCTGAGCTGTGTCCCATAGCTGGGAGAAACGGGGAGCTGAGGGGCCCGTGGGAGTTTTAGGGCCAAGAAGAGCTATTTTCTTATGCTCTCGGCTATATATAGAGTCTGGCAAGCCCACAGGGCTGGAACAAGTTGCTTTTGTTGCTAAAACATCGTTTGGAAAGGCCATTTTAGGCAAGTGCTGCTGTCTGGGGCCAGCTACACTAACCAGGTGCTGCGGCCCGAGCTTTGTCCTGGCAGGAATGTGAGGAAAACTGGTGTAACCCAGGCACGTGCTCCCAGAGCTTCCCTGGGAGCCTCAGAGCTTCTTCCTACTAAGGAGCTTTTGCCTCCTGGGGGGGAGCCTGTAAATCTAATTACACACTGGGTGTTGGAGCAGCCAGCAGAGACCTCAGGTGTCCCCAGCTCCGTTTCAGATCCCGTCCCCCGGTGCAGATGAACTGCAGGACTGTCCGGGGTTCAGCTGAACCCTGCCTGCCCTTTGCAGCCTGATCCCAGACAGCACCGGGTGCACTTTGCCACGGATAATTAGTCCATATTTGAAAGCCCTTCCCGCCGGCAGGCCGTGGAGGGAGCGGAGCCGTCTGGAAAACGGCAGCGACCTGGGAATGAGACGCTGGGAGGCAGAGCTGGAGCAGGGGCGAGCGGGTCGTGTGTGTATCCCTGTGTCGTTCCCGTCATTCTGCTGTGATTCCTAAGCTGCTGTCACGTATTCCAGAGGAGCAGGTGCTCACAAGCGGGGCCCTGGGGGCCTGGCCAGCCGCTGCTTCTCCTGCAGGATGCTCCCAAAGAGCCGCGCTGCTGCCATGGCGCAGCCCCAGTGGATGGTGATCCCGAAGCCGCCGTGGCCGTAGTTGTGAATCACCTGGGGGGGAACCACAGAATCCCAGGATGGGTTGTGGGGAGAACCTCAAAACCCATCTTGTCCCACCCCCTGCCGTGAGCCGGGACATCTCCTGCTGGTCCAGGTTGCTCCAAGCCCTGCCCAAGAGATCCCTGAGCACTTCCAGCGATGGGGCAGCCACATCAATAATTTGTTTCAGAATCTCTGACATTTATCCCCGGGCTCAAAGATTCCCTCGCTGTTGGCGGGGAGACGGAACGAGGGACGATCAAGGGACATTGATCACGGGACATCGAGGGCTTGTTTATCACTGCCCCAGGCACAATTAACACGGTCATTGATTACACTCAGCCCCAGGCTGTGCAGGTACCTCTGCCTGGAGATTCCCGAGGCGGATGCTCTCCCTCTCCAGGCGGACCGAGGGCCGTGCTGGTCTCAGGCCGCTCCACTCCCCGACGATCTTCGACTTCTGGAAGCAAAAGCACATCAGCGCTGCACAGCATTCCCTGGAATCCCACCAGCCAAACCCCACGGCACCAGGTGAGCCCCGAGATGAGCGGGGACAGGGGGTTCCCCACCCTGCAGCAGCTCCAGGCAGAACAATTTGGGATTGCAGTGCCAGCCTGATGCTGAGGCAAATCCCTGTGCCAAAGCCCCACGCCACCTTTCCTGCTACTCCAGGGAATAACAGCAGCACTGGGAGTGGACACAAACCAGCCTCACCCCACACAGCCCTGCTCTAAAGGTGTGGGGACACCACAGCCAAAGGACTGGAACCTCCCAAAGCTCTGGTTCTACTTTTTAGCAGCTACATGAGTAATTATTATCCCTACAAACCTTGTCTCAGTGCCAGCCCCAGCCAGGTGGAAGAGCCCCGGGTGTCTGTGATGGACACACGGAAACCCCGACTCACGGAAACATGGAGGTCCTGTGGTTTGTCCCAGCTCCCATTCCCACATCCCGAGCTTCTCAGCTGCCCATGCCCCATCCTGGCAGTCGGATCACCCACCTGGAGAGCCGGGAGCAGCTGGCAGCAGCTGTCCCAGATGGATTTGTGGTCCTTGGCACTGTTCTCCTCGCTCCAGTTGCCGTGCTGGTAAATCCCTCCCAGGACCGTGAACTCGCTCCTGCACCATGAGCCAAAGGAGACACACGGTGGTGACTTGTCCCCAGCTGTCCCCTTGAGGGCCACCACATGGAGGGACACTGTGTGAGTGTGGTGTTGGATCCTGCTACACCCTGAGCCTGCAAAATATTCCTGTGGGAGAAACTCCCACACGGAGCAGGCGGAGAGCGGTGCCTGCACGTCTGCTCGTGAGCAAAGCCACTCATTAAATGCTGTCAGCTCTTCCTTGTCTGGGCAAAGCAGACAGATCATTCCATCCTTATCAAACAGGTCTGCTCCTGCCTGGCTCGGGAAGAGCTGGAAGGAACGGGGTGGCTCCAGAGGGGAACACAGAGAACAGATTGGTGCTGCTGCTGCCCCAAATTCCTATGGATTAACAGAGGACAAGAGGCAGGTTAAGGCTGAGGGGGGCCTGGAGAGGACTGGACTGGCTGGACCCTTTCAAAACCTTGCTTGATCCTTGGGAAGCACAAAAGCAAAAGGAGGGACCCTCCAGGGCTGAGCTCTCCAGCAGGGAAGGGGTGTCCTCCATATGAGCATTGAATCCAGCTCTTCCTTTGGGATCAGCCTGGTGCCCAGCTCTGACAGCTCGAGCTAAAACAAGCACAGGCAGAGGAATTCATCTGCAGCTGGGACTGTGATCGGGAATCACTCAGAATAGGGGCTGTGAGCCTGCAAAACTCCTGTTTACATCCTGGCTTATTGCCTGAACCTGAAATATTAGGACAATAGGAAGTGCCAGAGATGCAGCATTCAAATTCCAGCCTAAAGACCCCTCTCCATTGCCAGAGCAGGGTCGCTGCAGCCCCTTGGGAAGAAGCAGAGCTGGGATGAACAGCAGATGGATTTATTTATCCCAGTGTAGCTCCCTGGGCAGGGCCAGGGGTTGGACTCAATCCTTGTGGTCCCTTCCAGCTCAGGATATTCCATGATTCTATGATAAACCCAACAGGATGCCCCCAGGCTCACCAGCAGCTCAGGGGACAGTGAGGAGAAGGCTGAGCTTTCCTGGGTAAGTTTTGTTGAATTAAAAAGAGTTCCTGCCCTGTTTTTATGGGAGCGTGGATCAGCAGTGCCTTTCCCCACCCTGAGCTGCTGCACCACAGTTTGGTCAACACCGTTGATAATCAAGATGGATATAAATGTGAAAACAAAAGATGTCCCCCAAAATATCCACTCCACTCTCACTGTTTGGCTGTTCTGGGGACTTGGCCAGGACTGAGTTTGCTTTGGTGGGATTTGGTCCTTGGAAAAGGACAGGACGTGGAAGCACCGTGGTGCAGGGTGCTCTCTGTGCCGACTGGGAGCTCCCTCGCTTTGCTGCCCACGTCCTTCTGCTTTCCTCCCACGCAGCCAAGAAAAACACCAGCAGACACCAGCAGGAGCCGTGTCCCAGCCAGGGCTTTGGGGACACAGACAGAGGAATGTCACCAGCACCAGCCAGCCCTGCCTTGGCCACTGTCACCTACCCTGGGATGATGTAGGGTGAGTTGTAGATCCCGGATTTCGAGTTGTGAGTGATGATGAAATGCTTCACCCATGGGGCCAGGACCTGGGAGATGAAGGGGAGGAAGTCAGAGCTGGAAAGTGGATGCCAGGCTCAGGGGGCAGTGGGAGGGACACGGGGATCCGGATGTGGGACCCTCCCTTAGCTCTGTGTTCCCTGTGCTGTCTTCTCCAAGAAGAGAGGAAGACGAGAGTGCAGGTAGGGAGGAGCTTCCTACTCGCTTGAATCTGTGTTTCCCCAAAAAAGCATCGTCTTCTCCCAAAGGTTTTAGGTCTTTTTATTACCAGCATTGTGCCTCTGACCTCCCCCAGTCCTCACTCTATGGAGAAACAGGCTGGAGACTTGAGGGCATTCCCACAGCTGAACCGGGAATGGGATCCTGGTTGGTTTCACATGAGCAGTGTTTGCTGGGAATCAGGACCTGATCCCAGTGTGGGTGCAGCCACAAGCCCGTGGTTTTCCCCACTCCTCGTGGTAACAGATGGGTTTTTGGGAAGCCCCCAGGCCTGCCCCAGCTCACCTTGATGATCTGGCCCCGGCCGGGCTGCAGCTCCGGGTCGGGCTGCAGGTCCCCCGCACGCACCCCGCTGCAGTTCAGCACCACATCCACACCCTGGGAAAACAGCTGAGGAGAGAGGGACACGGCTGGGAGCAGCACACGGGGATGCTGCCACAGGGGCACAACATTCCTGCTTCCAAATGAGCCAAGTGCTCTTTCCAGCGGTCAGCAAATGGATAAACCATAAGGGCAAGATCCAGGACACAGCCTCCCCAGCCAGCTCCTGCTGACGCCCCATGTGTGCCACCAAGCCATTCCAGGGAAAGCTGCCAATCCATGTTGGATAAATGCTCTACCCCATCCCCTCTCAACCATCCCTCAATGCCCAAGACCTTTTATGTTTCCTGGTAGAATTTATTTCCTGGGTCTTGCTGCTGTCCCCTGGCCCATCACTTGTGCCAAAGAATATCCCGGAGCAGCACCTGCCTGCTGGATGCTGCTTCTCCACTCTGGGATGGTGCTGTGCTCTCTGCCCTGGCTCCACATCCCCACTCACCTCCTGGAAAGACTCAACCTTCTTATGGAAAAATTTCACTCCCCTCTGCGTCAGCCTGGGAAGCACAAGTTCATTTGTTACTGATGAATTAAAAGCAAGTGTTCAATACCAGGACACCTGCTCAGCATTAAAAACTACAGGAATAACATCAAGCCCCAAAATTCTTCCAAAGCCAAAAGCACTTGGATGCAGCTCCAAGTATCCCATTACTTTCATTTTTGTCATGCAAAAATACGCTCCGGGGCTCACTTTTAAAGTGAGGAAACTGATAGCCCACTGGGGCAACGAGAAGGAATTCCAGACCCTCTTCCCTGCTTCCCAGGGATGCATCCCTGCCTTCCCTGTCCTGAGGTGCAGGATGAAAATCCAAGCCTGCAGCCAGAGGAACCAGAAGCAGCTGCACTCACCTGTTGGTGAGCCAGGGCAGGTAACTCCTGCCCTCCAGCATCAGCGCCGTGTTGAACCAGCCGTAGCTGAAACAGGAGGAGAGGAGGCTCTGAGGACCTACAGGAGACTCCTGCCCCAACATTCCCGACAGCCTCTGTGGATCTGAGACCCCAATTCCCTCTGGGATCCTCCTCACACAGTGAGTGCATGATTTCCCCCCCCTTTTTACAGCATAAAACACCTTCTGCTGGTTTTCCTCCCTCATTTTGGTGAGGTAAGAGAGGAGTTGGAATGGTTTCCATGCTGGGTTGCTGCTTTTTTGACAATTTGAGCTGTTTCCTACTTATTTTAAGGGAAGCAGCTGCAAAGAAGTGAGGAAATTTCCATGCCTGCAGTTCCTTGTCCCATTGCCCCATGCCAGGGATGTATCCAGGAGGTATCCAGGACTGTCCTACCTGAGTCTCCAGAAAACAGACTGAAAAATACCTGTAACCAGGGAAGAGTTCGAGTTCTTTTGGTGTCACATTCCTGAATCCCAGGACAATGTTCTTCCAGGATGGGTCCTACAGCAGGGAAAGAGTTCTGAGATCATTAATGAACCGGGATCACTGTGGGACAGAAGCCATCGGGGAGATCATGGGACACAGCCCATGCCAGAGGGACACAGCTGAGGAGGCTCTGTCCCTCCCACCTTCAGAGGGCTCAGCCCTTCCTCACACCAATATTGCCTCGGGAGCACAGAAAACACCGTGTCCCAGGCACTGTCACAAGGCAAACTTGGAAAGATTGGCTGGGAAGAAGCACAGCCCTGCCCACCCCAGACTGAGCTGGAGCCCTTCCCAGCCCTGGCTGTTCCCTGCTCCTTACTGGCACCGGCTCTGTGAACAGATTGTAGCCAGAAATGAGGAAAAGTCCCATTTCCTCGGCTGCTGGGGAGTGCAGGTGCCCGAGGAGGTAATCGAACGTCTCTTTATTCCAGAGCCTGCGATGAGAATGGGAGAGTGATGGCTCTGCCAGCCCCATGGAGCTGTGCCAGGGCAGCTCGTGGCACACAGGGAGAGGGACACGGCACCATCCTCCTCCTCCTCCTCCTCCTGCCTTACGTCTCCTGCAGTTTGCCGCGGTCCTTGGAGTAGGGCTGCCACAACCCGGCCGCCCCGTCGCTGGTGGTGTGGGGGGTGAAGCGGTCAGCGTAGACCTCGAGCTCCAGGGAAGGCAGCAGGCCGTGGAACTGCTCATGGATGCACAGGGCGCTGGAGAGCCCGATCACCCCGGCCCCGATGACGGCCACGCGCATGGCTCCGGCTCCTGCAAGGGAAGAGGGTTCAAAGGGCAGTGCTGGGGCTGCTGGACAAGCTGGGAGCACCACGCGGGAACATCAGCTCCTGCAGGAGCCTCAGCTCTGCTGCCGGAGCAGCAGGGAAGGGCTGAGGTCCTCATGGTGCATCCCCTATAAAGCCTCCCCGGTCCTCCTCAAGCTCTGACCGGGCGCTGGGATCATGGATGGGGAGTTGTGGTTCCTCACAGTGGATGGGGAAAGTGTCTCCATCCCTGGCTGTGCCAGCAGAAAAGCTGCAGCTCGGCTGCCACAGCTGCACTCCTCACCTGGCACAAGGAGCTCCAGGTGTGCTGTGCCCCAGGACGGGGTGGCACAGCTTTGGGATCCTCCTCTGCCTCCCAGCAGCCACAGGCTGAGCAGCCAGGGAGATGCTGGAGCACCCGCCACGGCTCCATCTCCTGAGGGACACCGTGAACCCTCCATTCCCAGTGACCCAAACACACTCTGAGCAGCTCACAATCCTTCCCAGCCACTGGCACAGGCTGGAGGCAAGGGGTGGGCATGGATAAAAGAGACAGGAATCAGCAGGCGTTTTCCAGGGAGCAATGCCAGCTGTGATGAGTGCAAGGTTGGTTCCTCACACCATTGTCACCCTCGGAGCTGTGCCACCACCCCAAAGCCTTCCAGGCACGGCTGGGAGAACGGCTGTGGGTAAATTCCAGCTGCAAAGAGAGTCTGCAGCCCCTCTCCATCCCCTGATTCCCTGTTGACAGCACTTTCCTGCCTTGGAAAAGCCCTGTGGTCACTGCCTGTGCGGGGAGCAGACAAAGACCAGTTTGGGGAAGGGCTGGGGGTGCAGATCCTTGGCTGGTTCTGGAAGAAATAATAAATTCCAGCCCACAGGGTTTTTTCTGGACAAGGTGAAGTCCAGCATCTCTGCTGTGACAACAGCGGGACTGACATTTGCCGGGATGGAGGGATGAGTCATTGGAACGCCCAGCGGGAGCTGCTTCCCATCTGCCGTGGTTTTATAACCCACGGGAACCAGGGTCACCTCCTCCACCTGGGACAGGGACTCACCCCGGCTGCCCCTGCAGCACCAGCTGAGGAGGATCCACCAAAAAATAATGGGAATACGCGTTTTCCACCAGTTTACCTGCAGAGTGCGGCGTTCCCCGGAGCAGTCACTGCCGTGTCCAGCGGCTTCACAGAGTCAGAGTTGTTGTTACAGCCCAGCAGGGCAAGGTCTGGATGTCCAGGGCAGCAGGGCCAAAGTCTGCTCTGGCCCCGGGGAGGTGGAGTTCCCACGTGGTGCCGCTGGCAAGCGGCCCCAAAGTCACAGAAAATGGGGTCAGCACCATCGGTGGCAAAACGCCATCCCTGACACTTGTCTCCATGGTGACCACTGGCAGACCAGGACTCAGGGATGTGTTTAGTGGGCATGGTCTTGGAGGTCTTTTCCAACGGCAATGATTCTGTGACTGCCCGGCGTCGGGATTTGCAGGATCATTTAGGTTGGAAAAGACCACTGAGATCAACCTTTGACTGATCACCATCTTGTCAACTGGACCAGAGCATTAATGCCACGTCCAGTTGCTTCTTGAACACAAGATTCCTGTGGGCTCTGGAAAAACTGGATGTTTCTGGCTCAGTTTTTGTACGGGAAGAGAGACTGAGGGGATTGGGATTGTTCAGCCTGGAAAAGAGAAGGCTTCAGAGGGACCTAATTGAGGCCTTCCAGTACCTGAAGGCAGCCTGATGGAAAAATGGAGAGTGACTATTCACAGGGGCCTGGAGTGACAGGACAAGGGGGAATGGCTTCCCACTGCCAAAGAGCAGGGTTAGATGGGATATTGGGAAAAAATTCCTCCCTGTGCAGGTGGGGAGGCCCTGACACAGCTTGCCTAGAGAAGTTGTGGCTGCCCCATCCCTGGAAGTGCCCCAGGCCAGCTCGGACGGGGTTTGGAACAAGCTGGGCCAGTGGAAGGTGTCGCTGCCCATGGAATGGGATAT